>VWZK01008069.1:5544-41240 GCA_013396935.1 Baryphthengus martii | reverse complement strand
AAGGCAAGGCAAGGCAAGGCAAGGCAAGGCAAGGCAAGGCAAAACTAAGCCACCTCTCCTTAATAAGTCTTAGGCCAAGGGAAGAAGTTGCACAGCATCAGGGCACATGCAAAGCATGTTTTTAATTATCTCCTGTTCAGACCATCTCCACACTGTGGAGAGAAATGAAAAAAAAAAAAAAGGAAGGAATTTTGGGCAATTGGATTTTATTTGTATTATAAAGTGATCCAGCTACAACCAGATGCGCTGCAGGGACAGGATTTCTGTCATATTCTCTTCTGAGAAAGTCAGCTCCATAGAGCAGGTGCCAGCCCTCCTGAGAACCCATCACTCTCTCTTGATGAACCTCCTTCATGAAGCAAATTTGCCTCAGTCTTTCAGGGGCATTTGGTATGAACACCCTCACCAACACCATTGTGTTAGCTATGCTGGATGTAGTGCCCAAACTGTAGAGGTTTTGTAGAAAAAGCTTTTGAGTATTTGCAGCTCACAGACTTCCCCACTTGGAAGTCTTGTTCAACATATTCATCAACGACCCACATGAAGTGAAAGAGTGGACCCTCAGCAGTCTGCTGATGATACAGACCTGGGAGTAGCAGCTGACACATCAGAGCTGTGCTGTCATTCAGCGAGACCTGGACAGACGGGAGAGTTGGGAGGAGGGGAACATAATGCATTTCAACAAGGACAAGCGCAGGGTCCTGTGCCTAGGGAGGAATAATCCCCTGTATCTCTGGTAAGGGGTTGACCTGCTGCAAAGGAGCTCCACAGAGAATGGCCTAGGAGTTCTGGTGGGCAACATGTTGCCCAGGAGGCCAAATATCTTGGGACATATAAAGAAGAGTGTGGCCAAGAGAGATTCTCTTCCTCCTCGGCTCTGCCCTAGTGATGACACATGTGGAGTATTGTGTCCATTTCCAGGTTCTGCAGTTCAAGAGAGACAGGGAACTACTGCACAGTCCAGCAGAGGCTATAAAGATGCTGAGAGGAATGGAGCATCTCTGTGCTGAGGAAAGGCTGAGACACCTGGGGCTGTTTAGCCTGGAGAAGAGAAGACTGAGAGGCGGACAGTCAATTTTCAGTGGTTCCCAACAACAGATCAAGGGGCAACAGGCACAAACTGGAACCCAGGAGGTTCCATCTGAACGTGAGGAAAAAATTATTTCCTGTGAGGGTGCCAGAGCCTGTCCCAGGCTGCCCAGAGACGTTGTGGAGTCTCCTCCTCTGGAGAGATTCCAAACCTGCCTAGACAATGCGATCCTGGGCATCCTGCTCTGGGTGACCCTGATGGAGCAGGGAGCTTGGACAAGATGATCTCCAGAGGTTCCTTCAACCCCTAAGACGCTGGGATTCTGTGGAAACCTACAGACAAAACGCATGCTAAAGAGGGTGCACCACATTTCACTTGCACTCGTGCCCATGAAAGCAGGCAGCAGTTGTGTGCACAGACGAGTGGCCTCGTGTGGGTGGGAGCTGCCAGGCTGCCAGGCATGAAAGTGTGATTTTACTCTCTCTTACAGTGAGTGTGATCGTCCCATCATCGAAGAGAGGAAGCGGTCACGTTACAGTTGGAACTATTTACAGAGCCTTTAGTTTCCTATCAGCTTGGTTCATGCCTTGCTGGGTTTTATATATGTACTACCAAGCTTGCGATTTCCTTAACCCTGACTGTAGTTATTTCACAGCACTAAAAGTTTCTAAGGGGTTTTCAGGATTTTCACACCTCCAGAGCCTGCAAACTCAGCCAACTCTCTGTCCCGACTCAAGCAGCGTTTCTTCTGGGTTAGTTTTTTGAAACTTCATAGCTAATGGACGATGCCAAAACTTTCCACTAATTATATCCCTCATATATGCAGTAAATGTTCACCTTTCTAATACCTTCTCCAGATCTCAGGCTTATGCTGCACGATTCAAAGATCCCCTTCACACAGTCCCAGAGTTCAAGTCAGAGGTGGCAAATTCTGTGGCGTTTGAGGTTTTGTGAATTTGGCAAAGGCTGTCTCAGGGTCACAGAGTTTGCTTGCTAATTTTGGGTAGAAAAATGTATTTTGCAAATCATATTGTTTTCAGACAAGGTACACAGTTTACAAAAAAACATATTTTTCTTCCTCGGGGAGAGCACAACACCTCTCAAAGCGCATAGCAGCACAAACAGGCACTCTATTTATTGACTTATGCATATATAGTTCCCCTCCCCCACTTTCATGGTTATGTTTTTCACTTTATCCGTTTTCTAGTTTTTTTCCTTGCTTCCACCCCATCCTCTTGTTTCTCAGAATTTAAGCGCAACACAGAGTAGACTGCACTTTGGTTTCAGTGAGTAGAGAAGACTGAGCAGTCTGTAGCTATGGGGTACATACATTGTCTTGTTTCACCCCTCAAATACTGCAAGTAAATTAAAGGAAGACGATCTCATGTACATCTCATGAAGAAAAACGGAGAAAAATAATATGCGTGCTAAGGGCTATATTTTTTTACTCAGTGTATCCAACAAAACAGTAAAACTCATCAGGTTCCTGTAGTTCAGCCAGGGCCATCTCAGTTCACCTCAAGGGTTTTTCCTTCAAGTATTTCTCCTGGTTTGAGAGTTTGCACCACAAGCCCTAAGGGCAACCAGAGCCACTCTAAAATCTATCCCTAATCACACCACCACCACCAGCACTCATATTCAGTGTTGACCATTAATCAAGGCAAATGTCAAAGGCATTTCTTTGTATTCCACTTAGAAAATTATCAGTCATTTCAGGATCTGGAAGGCATTAGAACTGGACCAAGAATCAAGGAATTTTTTCACTTTAATTCAGTGGTGGAGAAGGTTTCATCCTGCACCACTGAAAGGGAGCTGTCACTGCAATGGGGCTGGAGGAACACATACCTATATGCCTACAGTCTGTCCAAAGAGTTGCCAGGACTGACATATTTATTTGCGCTGTTTGCAATCAAAGGGTCTGCCACATTTTTTCAGAAGGGTAACTACTCCAGTGGAAGTGGTGTGACACAGAGGGGATGATTCACAGCTTTATTTTGGCACCGTTGTTTTCACAGTCAGCTCTGCAAGCAATATATCATCTCTTGGCTTAGATGAGGCTACCTCCTCCTCTAACATGAAGCGTCTCCATTTCCCTCGCTTCATGTTTTGGCTGTCGATCCTGGGCCTGTTGATGGGAGCAGAAAGTAATTAAGACAGAGGATCAGAGCATTGCATTCGTTTGCCTCTTCAAGCCAATTTGTCTTTCAGAACTGACCAGTTACATCATGAGCTGTGATCTTAGTGCTGATATGAGCTCAAGTTGCCTGCAGAAACCTGTGCCCTTTCTTCAGAAGATAATAAGTACCAGACCTCTGAATGTCTGCTGAAAAGACGAGAAAAGCTGCTGCCAGCATCTTTATCCCCTTGAATGCCTGCGTGATCATTGGAGAGCAGACAGATCATCTGCACCAGTCCATGCTGCATGATGGCACATGCTGTATTGAGAGAAGATGCTGAGGGGACTGGAGCATCCTGGTGATGAGGAAAAGCCCGGAGAAGAGAAGATTGAGACGGGATCTGGTCAGTGCTGATCAATAGCTGGCACTGTACACAATAGGTGGGGATCAAGAGGATGGGGCCAGACTCTTTTCAGTGGTGCCTAGCGACAGAACAAGGGGAAAAGGGCACAAACTGGAACCCAGGAGGTTCCATCGGAATAGGAGAAAAAAATTCTTTGCTATGAGAGTGCCAGAGTCTGGCCCAGGCTGCCCAGGGAGGCTGTGGAGTCTCCTTTTCTGGAGAGATTCCAAACCTGTCTGGACAACGTGATCCTGGGCACCCTGCTCTGGGTGACCCTGTCGGAGCAGGGCGGTTGGACGAGATGATCTTTAGAGGTCCCTTCCAACCCCCACCATGCTGAGTATGTATGTAACAAGCTTGCATGTAAACCTTACCAACCCTTTACCTAATGGTTTACATTCCCAATTATTTCAGCACTGTCTCTGCAGATAAGCAAAGAGCTGCTATTAAAGGAGAATGGATGGATTACTCTTGCCAGTCAAGTTTATGACTTTCCTTGGAGCTGGCATGAGGTAGAAAAGTCCTTTTAGAACAAAAGGTGAAGCAATAAAAAAAAAACGTGAAAAAGTGGGCGGAACTCCCCATTTTTCTGACTTTTTCGTTTGCCATAAATTGTTTGGATAAACTCAAAAATACATTTTAGATGCAAAAAAAAAGTCTGTGATCACAATATTATTTTCGGGAGGGTGTGGGGGTGCAGGAGTATGTGTTTATAACGACGCTTTCATCAATATTCTACAATCCCAGCTTTTGTGAATGTTTCTGACTGAGCCATTCTCTCTGAAAATGTGCTCTCTTGTCCCAGAAGTCCAACATTATCCTGAGTTACATCCCCAGCAGCGTGGGCAGCAGGTTGAGGGCAGGGATCCTGCCCTTCTACCTTCAGTGCTCTGGGGAGACCCCCCACCCCTGCAGTGCTGGATCCAGCTCTGGAGTTCTCAGTACAGGAGAGACATGGACCTCTTGGAGAGGGGCCAGAGAAGCCACAGCAATGATGGGAGGGCTGGAACCCTCTGCTGGGAGGCCAGGCTGAGGAAGTTGAGCTTGTTCAGCCCGAAAAAGAAAAGGCTCAGGGGAGGCTTACTTTAGGCCTTTCAGTACTTGAAGGGAAGATGAGGACGATCATTGTAGCAGGGCCTGTTGCAACCGGACGAGTGGGAATGATTTTAAACTAAAAGAGGGAGATTTAGACAGAAAGAAGAATTTTTTTACCCTGAGGGTGGTGAGACACTGGCCCAGGCTGCATGGAGAGGTGGTTGATGCCCCATCCCTGGAAACATTCCAGGTCAGGTTGTATAGGCATCTGAGCAACCTGCTGTAGTTGAAGATTTCTCTGCTTCTTGCATGGGGGTTGGAGTAGATGAGCTTTCAAGATCCCTTCCAACTCAAACCATTATATGGTTCTACAAAAACACAAAATGTTCCTTTTCCCATGCTCAGAATGAGTAGATTGGGCTACAGTTGGCAAAAGAAAGAAAGGCAAAGGAATAATGTATTACAGAAGACATGATGAGCCTACTGCCCACAGAAAATGTGAGGAGCCTGTTGCTGAATGCCTCCCCACTTCTTCCTGCGTACTGACTCGCAGTCTGTGGAGCCCTTCTTGTCTGCATGCAGCAAGGGACAGGATTTTGGCCTGTGGACATGACGTCTTTCCCATGCCAACCTTCAAGTGTACAGATAAAATGTCAGTGGTGTCATTGTACCATTCTTTCACATGACTGGGGGATGTTTTACAAGTATCTAAAAATACATGTATTCCTAGTTCCAAAAAGAATTACACCTACAGGGAAATGGAATGACCACTGTAGAGTTTCACAGAATAAGTACCTGTTTTTGCTTTACAATAGGAAAATATGTTTCTCATTAGAAATGTCCTGTGTATATTCCATTACTACAGCAAAATTTCTCAGCAGAAAGGCTTGGTGAGACTTTCTCACTTACCCTACATATAAAGTTGAATTTGCTGCTATTTTCCACCAGTAACTTTCTTCTTCAGCATGTTGGAGACTGGAGCCCTCTCAATAGGACACTCTTGCCGCTTTGCAAAACTATTTCTCTCTGGCTCAGTGATGCTTCCTCAGATAGCAGTGTTCAGTCAGATCAGAGCTGGTGCTGCGGTGAGTGTGTGCTAGAGGAGATGGGAAGGAGATGGCCGCCAGTTGAGGGCACACAAAATACTAAATGACTTTAACAGGAATAAAACCAGACATTGATTTTTCTGCTCCAGTACAATTTGAAGTTTGTCTTATAATCCAAAGCTCCCTCTCCCTCGGCTATAATTACTTGAGTCGTGGTTCATTAATATCTCTGCCTGATACATGATGCAAGGACCATAATTACAGCTTGAGACCTCATCCTGTACCATTAGCAGAAGCTTTTGCATTTGATGCTGAGAATGATTCAAGAGAATTGCTTTCTGTGACCTGTCATAAATAAGAGACCATTATCATCAAAACCCCAGCCTTGATTTATACGGGTGGTTTGCTCAGGCTGCCAGGACTGAGCCTCTTAATACCTATTGTTACCGAGGGATTTTTGTGGAAGTTGATCTGGTTTAATCAAAGACTTGCTGCTTCTAATAAGCTTTAGGAAAGCAGCAAGAAACAAAAACAATCCTGTCTGAATGGATTTCTCCTACTCTTCATGTTTGCTCCAGTCTTGGATTATTAATTGCTATGACTGTGATACGCTTTGATTTATTTAAATCAAAGCATGCCTCCTTGGCTTTGGTTGCTCTCAGTTTAACTTTAAATAGACATTGATACAAGACGGAGTGATACAGAGAACATCTGGTTTTGATAAATGACATCCGGAGATGCATGGGACTACTGAACGCAGAAACTCCCCAAATATCTGCAGGTTACTTTGCATTGTAATATGCGCATTTACTTTGCTTACAGTACCAAGAGCAAAACGGAAGCATTCGTGAAAATTTCCACACAAGCACCTGGACATCGTAAGAAACTAAAAAAGGCCTCTTGTAAAAGTTTATTAAACAATGACTGGAGGCTGAGCCTCACACATATGAAGCCCCCAGATACTACTCTTGCCCTGCAAAGGACATTAAAGTGCACATAATTACGACTACATTGAGAAGGAACATAATTGTTGATGCTTCCTCCTCAACTGGCTCCAGCGAAACACAAATTCCAAACCCACAAAACTACTTAAAACACACTGAAATATCGCTCTCCCGAAGCAGGAGCTCTGGGCAGTACTTTCCTCTACTGTCTCTGAAGCCCTGGAGCAGCTCGAGGCAGGACATGTTTCTCACAACGTCTGCTGAGAAAAGCAAACTGGGCTGCTCTGAGTAACGGAGAGGACGCATTTTCTGTCTTCTAAATACGAAAGAATGGCATCCCATTATTAAAATGGCTACAGACAAAGGCAGAGGGCTTGTGGCCAGGGAGCTCCCACGCTTCAGGGATCCCTCATGTGCTATAATGTGCCTCTGGCTTCCCCAGCACACACACGCTGGAGCACTGCACTGTCTGACTGAGCCAAAAGAAGCTCATGATATTTTGTCAGCTCCAGAGCTACGGTCAGATCTCCAGGGGTGTGAACAGTGACAGACAACAGGAGGAAGGATGAGCCTGGAACACATGGTTTGAAGGCAGGCCCAGGGTTATGGTTTGGGTGCTGGCTCATGCCATCCTAACCCACAAGTCTTGCAATGTGCTTCTTTTGGCTAATGATATTGGAGAGGAGTGTGGGCTAAAGGTGTTCTCGTGGTCATACAACTCTGGCTTTGGTCCCATATTTAACAGTATTTTTCTTACCTTTATATGTTGCAAAGTGATAACTGGACACACAAAACTGAAGTAAAGATGAAAAAAATATATATATAATACTCCTGGCATTTTTCTCAAGCCCATCAGTTATTTTCTTTGCTTTATACCATGGCTTAGAGGCAAGTCTATGAAACAGCCTAAACTGTCAGGGTTTCCTCGATTTGAGAAGCTGGAGTACAAAGGGTTGAGTCACAAAAGTGTTACTGGGTTGGAATTTCTAATCTGTAGCGTTACTCCTTTGCTTCAGAGTCTCCAGGGTATGGGGTCTAGCCACTGCAGGTAACAACTCAAATACCTCCTGCTGTTTCAGGCAGAGGAGAAATGCAGAAAGTGGGACACTTTGTAAAAGCACTCCCAGATGGTGCTGGCCAAGAATGACTTTTTCTTTTTTTTGCTAAACAGAAACAACTCCTTTAATCTGCAGGACACAATCAGTAAATGATAAGGATCCCATCAGCACAACAGGAAAGTCCTGTAAGATAACCCTGGCAGTTCACTAAGGTAAAGGCCGTAAGAATTAAAATGGGCTGTAGGGTTTGCTGCTCCTCACCCGATCCTCTCCGAAGTCATGGAGCCTCAGTGCCATCAATTGACCAGATCATCTCCTGGAGAGCTATTCTGGTTTTGATGCAGGCACTGGTTTCTCTGCAAACTGTTCAATGTCTGAACTAATTAGCCTCCTTTATGAAGTTATTAATGCTATAAGCAAGAGGATCTAAATGACAACCCTCCTCTCTGATGCTGGAACAACATCAGAAGCACATCCGAGGACCTGAATTACAAATGCAATTAATAAATAAAAGGGAACCAGCTCAGGAAAACACAGAACAACATATTTCAGTTAAGATGTTTTACAGTGCGTTTACCTACCCACACTCTAAATAAATTCAGCATCATTGGCCAAGTGCAAGATCTCATCATTTAAGTGCAGGCAAGGGACTGGAGTGCTGTGTCACTTCTGTCCAGCTCTGAGCATGCTCTCCAGCATCTGATACCTGTTGTGGTCACATAAAAATGTGTCAGGAAGCAAAGATGTGTCAGAAGTGTCAGGTCACATCACTTTACATACTTTTGGCCAAGAATCATACATGGAGCTGGTTTTGTACTTTCAAACCATTAAAAAACCCCACCCAACACATTTATTTTAGAAAATAAAACTGAAAAGACCCACTTTTATCGAGGAGTGATTGAAATCGCTGCCAAGACGAGGGACTCGGGAAAGAGCGTTGCAAAGGTGATGGGAACAATGTCAGGTTTTAGTCATAGTGGATGGATTGTGGTGGGACTGTCCCGAGACAAGGAGGCTGCAGGTAAGTAGGAAACACCATCTGTAAGGCTCTGAAGCCCAGGAGGTACCTAGCAGAGGTGGGGGATCGCAGTTGTGGAGAACGGGCTGAGCTTGCATGGGGGCAGCTCCACATCAGGTAACTTTCTTGGGCACCTCTATGAATCTAGGGCAGACAACATCCACTGAACCTGGGCAAATGAAGGAAGGTTCTCATTAGCTTGGGGAGGGGGGAATAAAAACCTTCTCTGCCTTTGAAGGCAGGCCTGTGATCATGGCTGTTTGCACATTTTTCTAGATGTACATATTCAAGAGGTATTAAGCCAGCCCTGCTCCTGAATCCCAAAGACTAAGAGTAGCTTATCTCAAACCTTTCAACCAATTCCCATCATTTCATCATTGAGAAGGATTTATAAAGGGAGGTACAGAGTCACACCAGCAACAGCTTAAGTGAAACCACTTAAGACTCTTCCTGCAGACCGTAAAAGGAGGTTCCATCTTGGGAATTCTGACTTATTTCCTCTGCTAGGGGATTGTTTGGGTAGGTAGGGATTGTCCAGGATAAACAAACTAGCTGAGTTCGTGCTTTCTTAAGGGCTTTGCTCAGTCAGAGGCTTATTAGACTGAGCAGTCTAATGTTATTTAACCCTTTAGTACACTCTAAATGAAGGTTGTGAACTGCACTAGTCAGGGGTAAGAGAGTGGTAATGAACGTTCCAATGTCACCATCTGCTGGGCTGAGTCTCCAAGGAATGGGCCACACTCTGGCTGATCAACTTCTAATGGGTTTGTGTGGCAGTCCCACAGATCACTAATTATCTGCACAGCAGCCGCTGAAGGGCACGTTCCAAGTTAGAAACTGATGCTTTCAATTTGCTTAGAGAGCTGGGAGCTGCACTTTAAAACTCCACTGCAATGCAATCTCCTGTCAAAAGATAGTAGACTCATAGAATTGTTTTGGTTGGAAGAGACCTTTAAGATCATGAAGACCAGCCATTAACCCAGCACTGCCAGGGCACCACTAAACCATGTCCCTCAGCACCACATCTCCACAGCTTTGAAACTCCTCCAGGGATGGGGACTTCACCACCGCCCTGGACAGCCTGCCAGGCCTTGGCAGCCCTTGCAAGGAAGAAATAGTTCCTCGTGTCCTATCTAAACCTCCCCTGGTGCAACTTGAGGCTGTTTTCTCTTGTCCTGTCACTTGTTCCTTGGAAGAAGAGACCGACCCCATCTTTTTTTCAAGATTATTGCAAGAAGGGTGCACTGCTGGACAAGACACACATCGCTTCCCTGCAGGATCCAAACCCTTTAAAAGGACAATGTTGTGTACAATAGTAGTATCAAGTTCTTACTGTACGTGGCTCTCACATATAGCACCAGGAACAGCCCAGGGCCAGGAGGATGTTCTGACTTGCAAAAAACAAATGAGGAATAATACAGAAAACCTGTTAGTATCAAACTATCACGCGATGCTCTGCACACTGGTCTATATATAAACAGATGAGCAAGTCACCTAACTTTGAGTGTAAAGTTTCTTAAATTTTTACAGCTTTAGATTTCTATGCTTACCAACAAACACGAAGCAAAAAATCAAACACCTGGCATAGGAAGAATCTGTGCTCTTACTCAGTAGCTGATAAATAGCGTGTTACGCTGTCTCATCAACAAAATCCATTAACACTTTACATACAAGCAAGAACTGATCTCCGCTTCCATTTCCATCAGGAGGAAAGTTTTTTCCAGCTTCAACAGAAGTGACATTGGTTCCTGAATCTTTACATCACACCTGGGCTGTAAGACTGTTGCCTGAGTACCGTCTGCTGCAGGCATCAATGGCAACGGAATCAACCTGGGAGCAGCCATACAACAGTCCTCTCGGTGCAGCACATACTAGTAGTCAAAAGGTTCTCCAAAATGGGATGTGCAGAGCTGCCAGAGAAAAACAGCACAGGAGAGGAAGGATGTTCATTTTATCAGACAGGGTGGGGGAGAACATGCTTTCTAGACTTTTTGACCTGCAAGACATATTGTGCTGGATCTGTATAGAAGAAAAATGCTGAGTTTGTTTCTCAGCCATGTCAACCTTCCATCCAGAGGCTGTCTGGCAGTGCACAGAAGAGCTGGCCAGTAAGGGTCAGTTGGACAAGCACTTGGCATCTCTGGTGGCGCAATCACAGACTAGAAGAGGTTGGAAGGGCTCTCTGGAGATCTTCTTGTCCCCCTGTTCTGGCAGGGTCATTCAGATCAGGTTGCTCAGACAGGTTTGGAGTCTCTCCAGAGAAGGAGACTTCACAACCTTTCTGGGTAGCCTGGGCCAGGCCTCAGGCACCTTCACAGCAAAGAAGATTTTCCTCCTGTTCAGATGGAACCTCCTGGGTTCCATTTTGTGCCCGTTGCCCCTTGTCCTGTCACTGGGTAGCACTGACAAGAGTCTGGCCTCATTCTCTTGACATCTACCCTTTAGTTATTGGTAAGCACTGATAAGACCCTGAGTTGTGCTGTGCCTTTGCTGCAGCTCTTTGTGGAGCACTAAGGCTACCCTTCACCATCTACATCCTCTACCAACAACAGCATGTGCAAACAGCACCTTCCTCAGTGTCCAGATTAGGTAATTGTCTCTATCACTGTACAAAATTCCTGATGTATTGACAGGGCAAAAATCCTAGTCCAGGCCCTCTGATGGGGAAAGAGAAAACTTGGCTAGAAGTCATGTTTTTGGGGGTGTTTCTCTATAGGGTTTTTCCTTCCCAAAGCTGCTTTTTCACTCCAGCGCTTTTCTACTAGAAGTGTTGTGAGGATGAGGGACACAATGTTGGGAAGAACTTTCTATGAGAGACACTTGAGATTCTGCATGTGGAAATGAATGTTAGAGAAGGAGATTAGACCCATGAACCAGCATGATTTTTCTAAGGCTGCTCTTGTTAGTTCTTTCATTTCTCTTAGCCTGCAGTGCATACGTAGCAAGCCATCATCTCACGGGCAGTGAGAATTGTAGGGATGAGAGGAAAAGGAGACAAGGAGAGTTTAATGCTGCAACCCTCCTCCCCACCTCCAAGTTAATTCAGTGTGGGCTTCTCTTGATCAAAGTTCCTACCCCACAATATATTGTAATTTATGTGTGTTGGAGGCATACAATAATGCTGAGCTAATGTGGTTTTGTACTTAAGTAAACATGTTTTCGGAGTTACTAATGCATGACAGAAAGCGCTGGGTCGAAGTCTCTCCTGAATTAGGAGAAGAAAGCAAGCCAGCTCTATAAAAGGAGCAATGCATCTCACTGACAGCATCAGAAAGTCTGCAATTCACTATCTTAGTCTTTGATAAGGAACTATTTTTTGTAATTATGAGGCTGAGGATCAAGCACTCCGTTATACCTGGGCTCTTCTGCAGAGCACGAGCTACTGCCTTTGAACTTTCTATCCTCTTTCTTAGAGGAAGACACACTCCATCTCAGGTCTTAGCATGGTAAGACACAAACATCCCAAGTAGGTTTTAAATGAGGGAAAAGCACATACAAAAATTTACCTTAGTTGACCATGAAAGAATAAACAGTGGCATGTACTGTCAGGGAAAGGGTGTAAATTAAATACTACTTCTTATTTTTATATCTAGCAGAGTCTCAGCATGCTTTAAATCTGACGATACAACCGAGTAGTACATCATTAAGCTAAAAAGACAAGTTATTTTTGTCTGAAAAGATATTTTTGTAAGATTTCTTTAGAGATCTGTTTGGGTAGGGAAGTTTAGCTGCTTACATGGTAACACTGACACAAAGCCCAAGCCCTTATGACTGGTGATGCTTTCCTATCATTCCCTTAAAATGAGATGGTAAACTATAATAATGATTTTGTTTGATGTATTTTTAATGTATGTTCTGAAGGATCTCGTCTGATAAACTATGATGAGAAATGGACCTTCCACAGCATTTCCTAATACAGCACATGGTTTTGATCTATAAAGTAAACCACAATAAGAAAACCACGTGTTAACAGTGTGGGAACACCAAGAAGAGAGACCTTTCTTACTGTGTTTTGAACATGATGAGATTTCTAGATAGTTGTGCAACGCTGACGTCTCTTTCATCAGGGAGACAGATCCCAGAGCCTGGCCAGAATAACAAAAGCGACGTGAACCAGGAAAATTAGAAAATGGAGGAGGGAGGACGGTGAACGGAGATAAGATGCTAAGCTTTACAGATATTTCATAGGTTTATGGGAGAGGATACTACTGTGATGGAGCAGTTTGGAACTGAAATGTATACGTATTCCACAGATCCCAGAGTAGAAACTTAAATGGCAGGGACTCTACTTCCACAGAATTATGACAAACACCGGATTACGTTAAGAATCCAGATATCCCAGTGTGGAGAGGAATGCTGCAGACAGTATGTACAATACCCAAATGAGGCACTGCTCTCCCAGTCTTGGGTAATGCTACAATCCAGCCAACACTCAACACCCGCGAGAATCTTCACTGGTGCCAACAGCGCTGCTCCAGTGAGCTTCCTGCAGAAAAGAGGGTTCTTAATAAGGAAAATAAATACATGAGTAGGCAGCAGATGACAGAGTGCTCTGCGACAGCTTGGGTGGCACAGAGAAGAGGAATGGAGAACTGTAATCTGCTGTCTCATGCCAGGCAGTGCCACACAGAACACAGAGACAGTGATTTCAAAACAAGCCAAAAAGCTGCTCTGTCACACCGCATCGAAGTGTGAAACTCCTTGCTGCAAGAGTGGGTTCTTGAGCTCTTCCTATATCCAAAACCATTCGACTGTTTCAAACACAGGTCCACGTAGTGCCAAAATAACACTGCTAGCTTAAGAAGTCCTCCAACCTCCATATCACTGGGGGAAAGGGAAGAGTACTTTGGAAACTATCACTTCTCAGTCTGATTTTATATTCTTCCCTAGGGACCCACTGTGGAAGGCAGGAGAAATGCACTTGACAGACCTAAATGACTTGGTAGGCTTCTTTTTCTCTTGTCTCCTAAATCTAATTGTGAAAACAAGTTACAGCTCAAAATTTGCAGATAGGGAAGAAAAGGGTGCAAATAAAATATAGGTGATGGCCAAAAGAGCGTCAACTAGAGCTTCCTCCTCCACTGCTCTCCTAATGTCAGCTCTGACACGTCATAATCTTGTGACGGCATAAAACCTCATAGAAGAGGTGAGAGTACTTTCCTAAACATACATACACAAAACATAATCACATTATGCAAGTACATGAAGCACAGTATTTTCCACCGCTATTGAAGTGAATGAATTCAACAAGTTTCACCACAATAAAGTATTTCCACGTAAGCATGTGCTTAACGTTTATTAAGGCACTTAATATGAGGTGTGTGCTCAAGATTCGTTACTTGTATTGAGAAGCGGGCTGAAAGCATTTTCCTGAGCTGGGAGTTTGCTGCATTGATAATCAGCTACACAACTGGAGAAAAGAGGAGTAAAACCTAAAATAGATGCACACACACACAAAAATGCAGAAAGAGCATTTCTTTTTATGTCTGTCTGCTAAGCTTAGTGGGCTTTCTTGGCTAAGTCTGAGCTAAATATTACTGAAAATAGCATAGTACTGTAGTTATTTCAAAGCACTGTCTGTATTTGTTCTGTGCACTGGGTGGGCAGGAAGCTTCATTTCATAAATCACTTTCAACGAGACAGTAGGCTATAAAAAGGGAGGGTTTTTTTTCCCTTTAGTGTTTTTAGTTCTGAAAGTTCTGAAGTCGCACAGCCTACATACTGGGAAAAGTTAAAAAAAAATACGTTTCTCACTGCTCTGCAGACCTTCTCTCACACACAAGAGACCCGAGGAGATGTTGGGCAGGCACCCGCATGCTTGTAGGTCGCCCAGGTCATGCTGCTCAGACTGGGCTAAAACATTTGTCAGCAAAACTGCTGAAGCATGTTCTCATTCCCAGCCCCATGTAAAGCTCTTCACAAGAAGTTTGAGACAGCGCTACCGTTCTAAGGATCCCGTCTGGTGGAATAATTACCCAGAAAATAAAATAAAATGTGTTAATTTTCAGAGGAGTCTACTGGTACACTTTAGGGTACAGTCAAGCAGGATGGAATAGTAGGACAACGGGTGTGAGAAAGAGGGGAGGGCATAAGCAGGTAGAAGAACCTTCTTAATCCAGTGATTCAGCTCAGGAAATACTTGTTAAAACTTTGTTCGATTGAGCTTTACTCTCAAAAAGGAGCCAACTCCAGATTAGGTTGCTCCCCGTGGTAGATATTAGGAACAACAGGATGGAGGAGATAGAGAGTCACCTGCCCTTAGCAAGGGGAAAGCTGCTGCCTGCTTCAAACTCGCTGAATCACGGCTTTTCCCACTTACATTGCAAAAATTTGAGTTCTGCACACCAGTACCTAAAAAATGCCCTGCAATTTTGGCACTGGCTGCACCCAAACTTCTGAAGTATTGTAGAGCAGTAAATATCACTGGATGAGTAGCTTTTATCTGTGTCAGTCGTTTCTCCCCAGTGTCAGTGAAATTTGTACAAAGGTGGCACAGGAAGAATGGGAAGTTCATATCTGCCCTCCTGAATCCTCAGCTCCAGCCTCCATCTCAGATTGTCTCCAGAACTGAAGGTCTCAGTAAAACACAACCAGTGATTTTAGCACCAGTTTTTTCCTGGGTTGTCCTCCCAAAATTTTAGAACTTCACAGTTTAGCAGCTTCCTCAGCTAACAGCTGCACAACACCGTCTTGCCATGGGCAGCAGGTCAAGGGTGAGGATTTGCCCCTCTGCTCCACTCTGGTAAGACACCCCCTGCAGTGCTGGGTCCAGCTCTAGAGGCCTCAGCACAGGAGAGACAGTGACCAGTTGGAGCGGGGCCAGAGGAAGCCGCAGAAATGATGTGAGAGTTGAAACCTCTCTGACGTGAGGCCAGGCTGAGAAAGTTGAGCTTGTTCAACCTGGAGAAGAGAAGGCACCAGGGATACCTTTTTGTAGCCTTTTAGTACTTAAGGGGACAGACTTTTTAGCAGGTCCTGTTGTGACAGGACGAAGGGTGATAGCTTTAAATGAAAAGAGGGAGATTCAGACTAGAGAAAAGGAAGAAATTTTTTATGCCGAGGTTGGTGAAACCTTGGCCCAGGTTTCCCAGAGAGGGGGTTGATGCCCCATCCCTGGAAACATTCCAGGTCAAGCTGGATAGGGCTCTGAGCAACCTGCTTTAATTGAAGATGTCCCTACTCACCGCAGAGAGGTTGGATTAGATGAGATATAAAGGTCCCTTCCAACCCAAACTATCCTGTGGAGCACACTCCCTTGTAGACCAGCTTACATCTCCCACGCTTGCAGTGAGACCCTGAGCTAGGTGAGCCTGATCCACTGTCTGATGTGGAAAAGCCACTGCAGCCCTGCTCTCATTTGAAGTCATGAGGCTTGGAAATGCTTTCCTCAGCCACAGCGTATGGCCACAACTTCTGCCTGTGCTCTGGCAGTTTTGGGATGAAAATGGAAGCGAAGGCTATCAGGGTTAATTCCATTTTTTCTTTTTTTTTTTTTTTTCCAATGAAAGAACAGATTGCTCCAGTTTTGGGAGAAAAAAATTTGTGAAAAGGGCTCTGGGAAAAANTTAGCAGGTCCTGTTGTGACAGGACGAAGGGTGATAGCTTTAAATGAAAAGAGGGAGATTCAGACTAGAGAAAAGGAAGAAATTTTTTATGCCGAGGTTGGTGAAACCTTGGCCCAGGTTTCCCAGAGAGGGGGTTGATGCCCCATCCCTGGAAACATTCCAGGTCAAGCTGGATAGGGCTCTGAGCAACCTGCTTTAATTGAAGATGTCCCTACTCACCGCAGAGAGGTTGGATTAGATGAGATATAAAGGTCCCTTCCAACCCAAACTATCCTGTGGAGCACACTCCCTTGTAGACCAGCTTACATCTCCCACGCTTGCAGTGAGACCCTGAGCTAGGTGAGCCTGATCCACTGTCTGATGTGGAAAAGCCACTGCAGCCCTGCTCTCATTTGAAGTCATGAGGCTTGGAAATGCTTTCCTCAGCCACAGCGTATGGCCACAACTTCTGCCTGTGCTCTGGCAGTTTTGGGATGAAAATGGAAGCGAAGGCTATCAGGGTTAATTCCATTTTTTCTTTTTTTTTTCCAATGAAAGAACAGATTGCTCCAGTTTTGGTAGAAAAAAATGTGTGCAAAGGGCTCTGGGAAAAATAGGAGCAAACACGTAATGATTTGTTTTAAAAGCATAAGTCACGATCCTTTTTACACTATGGACCCAGCCTATGAAAGTGTGAAATATGGTTGCTTAAAATAGTTGAAAACTCCTCAAGCACCAACCAACCTGATGAATACATATGCAAAGTTATGATATAACACATATAGTGGAAGGAAAAATAATTAAAATTTGTATCTGAGGCTACATCCAATTTACTTTGTGAATTACATTTAGTGTTGCTTTTAAAAGATTTGTTTTAATACAAATACCAATTTTTAGCCCCATTTTAGATGGGAATATTGGAACTGGTAACTACAATAATCCAGAATATTGTCTGTGGGAAAGCATGACTCTTTTCCACTTGGGAACATTTGCAGGCAGCCATTGCTCTGTACCATTTTGTGGAAAACAGAAGAGAAGCAGTAGCCAAAAATTTAACCTAAATTCTTTTCAGTTGTACTGATCATAGAACCTAGAATCGTTTTGGTTGAAAGAGGTGTTTAAGATCATCAAGTCCAACTGTTAACCCAGCACTGCCAGGGCACCACTAAACCACATCCCTCGGCACCACATCTCTATGGCTTTGAAGCCCCTCCAGGGATGGGGACTCTACCACTGCCCTGGGCAGCCTGGGCCAGCACCTGACTACTCTTTCACTAAAGAAATTCTTCCTAATATCTAATCTAAACCTCCCCTGGAGCAACTTCAGGTCATTTCCCTCTTGTCATTATTTACTCGAGAGAAGAGGCCGCACCCACCTCACCACGACCTCCTTTCAGGTAGTTGTAGAGAGTGCGAAGGTCTCCCCTCAGCCTCTTCTTCTCCAAACCAAAGAATTCCCATTCCCTTATCCGCTCCTCATAGGGCTTGTTCTCCAGACCCTTCACCAGCTTGGTTGCCCTTCTATGAACTCATTCCAGCAACTCAGTGTCTTTCTTGTGGTGAGTGGCCCAGAACTGGACACACTATTTGAGGTGCGGCCTCACCAGTGCCAAGTACAGGGGCACGATCACTTCCCTTCTCCTGCTGACTGCACTATTTCTGATACAGACCAGCATGCTGGTGGCCTTCTTGGCCACCTGGGCACACTGCTGGCTCGTGTTCAGCCGGGTGCTGACTGGCACCCCCAGGTCCTTTTCCTCCAGGCAGCTTTCCAGCCACTCTTCCCCAAGCCTGTAGCATTGCCTGACCAGTTGTGATTGAAATGCAAGACGCCGCCCTTGATCTTATTAAGCTTCATACCATTGGTCTCAGCCCAACAATTCAACCTGTCCAGATCCCTTGCAGAGCCTTCCTACCCTCAGTCAAACTGACACTCCCACCAAATTTGGTGTCATCTGCAAACTTGCTGAGAAAGACGGTGGAGTTCATGGCAGATTCAAGTTTAGAGTAGTGCTCCACATTATGCATCAGAGGAGTAATTCATAAAAAAAATAACAGCTCCAACCAATATTAGCATCTCCAAAGCTTCCTAACACATGGTGGTACTCCCTCATCCGAGCCAGTATTTCAGTGGTTTCCCTCTGTGGTTCAGCTTTCACTCCATTGTATTAATTGATATTGCCTTAGAAGAGAACATCAAATATGCCTTTTTATAGGTGGATTAAATATTTTAATTTTCCATGGTAATTATTAAGATGAATCATGAAACTAAGCCTGCCAGCTGTACTCTGCTAGTCTGCAGTCTTCCACGTTAAACATTCTCTAGCTGCTTTGAGCTCAGTACATTTGTCACTGGATTTCCATGAATTGCTGAGTGTTGAAGCTTGCTTTTAAATTGTCTCACAATTGTGCCAACCACACACAATAAGACTAACCATTGCAATTTGATTTACAGAAAATTAAAATGAGCTATCTAGAAACTCGCTCTACGGCGCTATATTAGCTTAAGCTCATTGTGGCTCATCTCGTGTCACTTTGATCAGAAATAAAATGAAATCTTTGAAAATCAAAGCCAGGAAAAGTTTGCCCCAAGCCAAGACTCTGAAATATGAAAGTATTGGTTCAAGCTGAGTGATAAATGGCAGAAGTTCTCTGTGTTCCACAATGGGGTAAACAGTTCAAGAGTGTTGTTGCTATTGTTACATGTTTAAAGCTGAAATCTACTGTTTATATATATACATATCACATTTAAAAAATAAAAAAAAAAAAAAAAAGAGAGCTCTGTACGTCAGACAACAGCACTTTGGCTCTTCTGTCTTTTTAACATGGACTTCAGGCCCCAGAGGAAGGTGTATACGACCGCAGATAAATAATACTTTGCATAGTAAGTGTGTGCCATAATCTTGATGAGTGGGAGTTATTTTTTCCCTCTTGTCCCCAACATGTTAGAAAAAATGGATTTATAGACTGAATTTCCACGTGTCTGTGAAGTCAGACACTCACTGTTACCCACAAAGCTGCTGTGTTTCAAGATGTAGATATACTCAGCTTCAGCCAATACTTTATTCTGTTGGAACTCATAACGCCTCCCTTAAAACCACCACTGTCTGAGAAATGGTGCAATCTGGAAAACCTACACATTTTATCTTGGACATTTTGAGTGGGACTTCATTAGAAATAGCATAAATTGCAGAAACTCTACAAAAGGCTTTTAAGGCGGTACCAGTGACAGCTATCTGCTGAGCCAGCCTTGCAAGGCATATCAAATTGAGACGGTGTTCCTCAAACATTCTCAGGCAGCATCTTTTGCTGGCCAGGTTATCTGCATTTAAAAAATAAAAAACAGATCAAAGAACTGATACTAAGGGAGCTGTAAATTCCCTCCCATCCCTGGCTCACCAGCAGCAATAGTACCCATAATACATATATTTTTCATAAAAAAAGACTCTAGGCCAGCATGTCTAGGGTGGCCAGCAAGCAGAGGGAAGGGATTCTGCCCTTCTACTCCACTCTGGTGAGACCCCCCCACCTGCAGTGCTGGGTCCAGCTCTGGAGGCCTCGGCACAGGAGAGACAGTGACCAGTTGGAGCGGGGCCAGAGGAGGCCACAGAAATGATCTGATGCTGGAATGTTGGGGTTGTTCAGCCTGGAGAAGAGAAGGCTCTAGGGATAGCTTTTAGCAGCCTACCAGTGTCTAAACAAGACCTACAGGAAGCATGGAGAGGGATGTAGGAAACAAGTTCTTCACTGTGAGGAGCGGTGAGACACTGGAATAGGACACCCAGGAAAGTTGTGGATGTCCCATCCCTGGAAACGTTCAATGCCAGATTGGATGGGCCTTTGAGCAACCTGGTCTAGTGGGAGGTGTCCCTGCCCATGGCAGGGGGGTGGGGACTAGATGATCTTTAAGGTCCCTTCCTACCCAAATCATTCTATCATTCTATGCTGTTAAGCGCATCCCACGTTGAGGTACACAGAGAGAAACATGCTGTTAGGGCTCAGTCCAGGCTCTCATTTGAGACATTGATTAAGGGTGGAAGATGGCAGACAGATACAAACCAAGTGAAGAAACCTGGTGACTGGAAACTAGGCCAAAGTCTTGCAAAGAACTACTAGCGTGTGAGGTGAATCTGGGGACCCCAACTGAAGGATGCTGTGGGATCACAGCACAAGGTGCCAGGAGCTCTGAACACTAAGGTGTGTAGCATAGCCAAGTTTCAAAATAAATGTGATTTTTATCCCTCAACAGGATAAAGCATCTTCTGGCAGGGTAAGTCAAGAGGATTACAGCTTCTCTCACATGTTCTCTGCCCAGGAAGGCCATAAGGAAGCCGTCGTCTTTTTTATGAGGAACTATGAAATGATGCGACGGAAGCAATTTAATGAGAGAAGTTCCTGGGATGTGGCTTCAGGAAAAACAGCACCTCTCCCATGCAGACTCCAAAGGAATTGTGTTTACAAGCTGTACGCTGAGCTCCCCTCTGGCTGAGCTGGGATAAGAAGAGGACTAGTCTGGACACACAGTAAAAGGAGTTGCAATGCATTACAACATGTAGCTTCTTTTAGGCACGATCAATTAAATGATGCAGACAGAAAGGTGACATGGCTGGCTGAAGTGGCTTGGTCACTTTTAAATCTCTATTTTACAGCTAGTTTTAGCAGTAGCTTTGAATATTTTTAACTCTTTCTAGGCTTGATATAATTTTCCCGTAGAAAGTGCTCAGGATCCACGAAAGAAAAGAAAGGAAAAGGACAGGGAGGTGATGGAGAGATGGAAAAGCTGTGAGGCAACACATTCTGTAAACTGTTTCCTTCTGCGCCTTGCTGGAAGGTATAATCAGTCATCTGCTGCTCGTTTTTGTGTGTATGGCCTGGGTGTTTTTTTAACTCCCATTGCAATCCCCAAAGACTACCCTCCTGGTTTTACTTTTTTTGGTGGTGAATAGTGTATGTTTGTGTAAGGGGTGTCAGGGGACTGAAATTGTGATACCAACTAGCAATTTGGGTGTGTGGGTGAAAATTAACTGTTGTAGTTGGTTATTTTATGGGCCCAAAATATGGCTGTTAAAAACCCCAACATTCACCATATGAGCTTTCTGTGTCCAGACCATAAAATGTCTGGGATACATAGACGGGATCCAAGCCGACTTCCTGCCATGAAATTGTGCTTCACTAATGATCACTCCAGCCTGTTTTCTAAACTTGGAGACCTCTTGTTTTCCCCAGAGGATATTATATTGTTTGTCTTTGGGGGAAAAAAAAAAAAAGTGTTTGTGTACTACAATTATGAAGTTTATAGAACTTAAAAATTCACCTGAAATGGGACTGCTACTTTACACACAGTTTAGCTTGGGTACAAAAAGGAAAATAACTTTACATTTGAAAGCTATGAGAAAGTTTAAAGGTAAGGGATCATTTTAAAAGCTAATTGTCTATCAAAAATGATACTTAAAACTCAAGGCTGGAAGTTCTTTTCTAGGTGAGGTTCTCTCTCCTCCCCCCACAGGGCTCCCAATTCTTTTCTCAAGTGTAGCATTTCCCTAGCATTCCCACTGCTTTTCTAATCCCATTTTTAAATAGATTATATGATATTTTTAGTACTGGGACAGGGTTTAATACTGCTCTGTTCAGCAAGCATCTGCAGAGAGGCTTCTGTAACTGTATTTCCAGTACCTGATGTCTTTGTAATATAAAGATCCCAGTTGAGAGTACTCAAGCTATCTGTAAAAAGACTATAGAAAAAAAAAAGATTAAACTGAGATGCAATGGAGAGAATGTGCATTTACAAAGTTCACTGAGAAGGGGGTTTTTATATTTCCTTATTACCCTGGTTAGGACGAGTTTCTCTGAGCTGCCTTTGAAGAAGAGTATTTTTAAGTGCATGTGCCTGGGTGACAGTGGAAGGCTAATAAAGATGGATTTGAAAGAGGATGGATTAGCCCCATCATCAGGGTGATACACACGTACCTCAGAGGTGTCATTACCAGTGGTTTAAGTGCTACCTGAAAGCTAATCAATCTTTTAATCCTTATAATTAATCAGAATATTTTTCTAGAAGGAGAAGTAAGCATCAGTCATATCTGGACTTCAGCTCAGCAAGGGTTTTGAGGATCAACTCTGAGAGTTTTTGGTTTCTTTGCAAGGGAAAAGGCAGTATGATCAGTATCGTGCATGCCTGTGACATCCTGACTATCGCAACGTAGAGCAGGAAACGTGACAGTAGCCACAGTGCATGAACTGCAGAAAGGAAAAACTCCTCTTAATCCTGTTCACCTATTTAACTGTCACTATCTGGATTGCATTGGCTCATGCATGGGAGTGCGACTCTCAGTGTCACACGAGGCACCACAAAACCTGTTTAAGATAGTTCTCTCCTTCCCAGGGCAGTTACACTTGAGGAACACAAGCGTTTACCCACAACATATAATTCAGGGGCAGTTTAGATGGGATTTTTAATTTGGTCACTCCCTCTACTGGAGGTTTTTTGCTTAGGTTTTATTCAGATGGTGATCATATTGCCAGTTAATGAATCAATCCCCCGTAGGGTTGGTGGGGTTTTAAATAATTTCTTTTTAAAAGACAAAAAAAAATTGCTTTTAACTACTTTTTTTTGTAACTTCCATAGCACAAGCCATGCAGGTCTGACAGTATGCAATGAAACGAAAGGTAACAGCCGTACAGCCTGTCGTGACTCCGTCCCGACACATAGTCACGCAGCGAAGCAGTGAGATACGGTCCGTGTCAGTTAAGAGCAGCCTGAGAACATGACTCCTCTGCAAGAGTCTTTGAAACAGCACCTTGTTGTTAGCTTCCCAGTGTCTGCTTCAGGGCCACACGCTGTCAGGATGTTAATCCAGTTTACTAATGAGATTTTTAAAGCTAACTCCCACATTCTTAAAAGTATTGTTTCATAAGAACCTGAAAATTGAGAACAGGGCATTGTGGGATATATCCCAATAGGTATTAGCTTAAAGAGCAGAGGTGATGGGATCACTACAAATTTCAGTAACCTATTCAGCTTTCATTGCATAAACCCAGCAGATTAAGAGTATTGCTCTGAAGGCTTTATGGTACATGCATAATATTGAGTTTGGAGATGTCTAGGCTGTTAACATTTACATTAGCTTACCCTTTGGCTCTGGGTAAGTCCAGCATATTTTGCTAAGGAAGATTAATAAAAAGCAGCAATAACAGAAAGCTCAATGACTAGCCAAGATGTACCTCAGTAAATACAACTAATTCCTCACTTCACTAAACATAATCTCAGTAGCAGTGTGAGATTGATTCAAGAATATTTTCCTGCCTTAATCTGCTATTAAAATGGAAAGCCTGGGGTAATTCATGAAAAGTTATGATGAGAAATGATTTCATTAATTCAAATCATTAATTCAAGGCCTTGTCAACAGCAAAACTACTCAATCAAAACAGAACATTTCTGCCGCTGCAATGTATTTATATCTTTGTTTCTTTGGTGGCTCTCACTACAACACTACCCATGCTCAGAAATTGCACGTCTCGAGCACCGCAAGCTTTTCTTAGCTAGCTCTGGTTAAGCAAAGACTGTGTTTAAGCCAGGGGCCAGCCTCTGTTTAACATGGGCAAGCATTCCAAACTCTCTTGTTTTCAGATTGACAGTGGAAATTTTCATCTCTCCTTGTCTGGGTTTTCTTCTCAGCCGTCTGTTACAGTTCTTATAAGATGAAGCAGTTTTCAAGTGGCTGGAGAAAGTCTATTTGTTTTCCCTCTACCTCTCTCCATTTCTTCTACTGCTATGCCGCCACTCACTCTTTGATCTGGTGACATCATTACCTGAGAGAGGTCTTCCAGAAGCCTGGGTCATATAGTGAGATAGCAACATGCTCAGGCTCTAACTTACAGGCTCTACGTGTGAAGAAACCTTCTCTTGGTGAAGACACCCAGGAACCAACCACTCAGCTCAGTCACATCGTGAACTTCGGATCAGTTTGGAATGCTGCCCTTTTGGAGGGATCCAAATCTTGTATTGAAACAGCCCTGCCAGGATTTCAAATATGATGCAAACAGTCTGCAAGCTTGAAATTGGAAATAATTCAAGTGAAAAAAACCAAACAAGCTTGGTTCTTCAATAACATCAGGAGTCACTACAGAAACCTCTAATCTGTGAAGTTTACACTGTGTGTCACAGGCTTCTATCTTGCCTGGGTCAATGCAAATATTAGAGTTTCACAGAAGGAACAGGGAATTCTCACATTTCTGTTGAATGCAGTGTGCAACCTAGCGTGAAAAATCTAGGAAGAAAAGGTAAATATGTGCTTTCTATACTCCCACTCCCTTGCGGTTGGGAAAAATCTTGGAAATCAGGAGTTTCTAGTAAGATAGGGGTTTCTAATCAGCTAAGCAAGAACTATTAGAAAGCTGAAGTTAAAATCCAATCCCCCAAGCTGATCATTGAGGTGTTCAGAATATCATTAAGATGGCTAGGGAGAAGAAAGACTGAAAATGTTGAAAACCAGAAAACCTAAAGCCAGCACCGCTATTTTAGGTGGTGTCCAGCAAAAAGGTGATGGCATTTTTAAAAGCTCTTGAATTGATTTGATTGTAGCATCCAATAACCCAAAAGTACTGAAACTTTCAGAGAAAAATTGGAACCCACTTAATTTTTCTTGATAGCCCTGGGAGACTGTATCCCTGCCATGCTGTCCTAGAAGACATTTGCTCATACATTAGCTGCAAGAGTAGGTGGTCAAAAGTGAGTGAACAGCTTAAGATTTCCCAGTTATACTACGATTATAGCAACATCCCAAACAAATAACCTTCTGATGAATCAGTGTGAAAAATCAGGTCAAGTCTAAGCCTGCAGTGCAGGTGGAGCCCTGCTGTGTGCTGACACCAGCAAGAATTTTGCTGATCAACAAGCTGGTTTGATGCATATTTAGTAGCTGCAAAGCATATACAAGTTTTATGCTATGACACTTGAAAACACCACCTGTACTATTTCATACTGGCTACTGGAGCTTTAACAAAAGACAAAAAAACATCAAAAACCCATGTGGGCTTGAGATGATCATAAGTAAAGCCATAAGGCAAACATGTCACTAGGCCCAGTAGCACTGGACTACCTCAAAATGATGGGCTAAATCAGAAAGACAAATAGCAGAAGGTGATAACCTCATGTAGCTGTCAGTCAGTTAAATTGACTAATGTATTGTCATTTGAAGCTTCCAAATTTCTCTTAGGAGTCAAAAATCGATTTCTCTACCAGCAAGGGTGTGAAATGCTGCACACTCATTCACTGTCTGGGTTGAAAAAACATCATCTGAGAGCATGTGGTGTGTCCAAACGTAATTCCTTCTTCCTTGTCCCTGAAATCGTGGTGTTCTTAACATACAAAGTGGAGCAGCAACCCATGGGCGATGCCACATAAACAAAAGGTCAAGAGAAATTTTTCAGCTTCCCTCAGCTTGTATGACCCAGCTCTATCTGTTACTAACAACAACAACAAAAAGAAATAAAAAAATCTTAATAGGTTTTAGCCCCTGTGCTCCTCCCAGCTCACAGCATCCCTATCAGACACAGCCATAAAGCTCAGCTAACATATGGGCCAATATTGCCAACAGCCTTTTGACTTCTAAAATGTTACAGAATAAAGACATATTAAGATTGGGGTTTTTTTGTTTGCTTTTTTTTTTTTTCCTCCATATTGTTGAGAACCCCAGAAAAAAAAAATTGGTAAAGAGGAGTCGTGAACTGTCAGGTCTAAACTTGTCTGTAAGTCCTAGTAAAATGAATTACGTAGACTTTTTTCTTTCCAGTGAAATGAACTCTCCAGGCCATGGTGGATTTTCATATGTACTTCCTCAATTATAACAGTTTTCTGGCTCCTTCATCTGTTCCCAGCTACATCCTGTCTTTCCCAGAGCCGTTTGCTGCCCTCAAAATCTGGTCAGCACAACTTACATACACTTATCAGTGACTCATCCACATATTTGAAGATCTTAAGAATGAATCACATCTACATGTTTGCTGAATTCCTCCTGCTGCCTGTGAAGGAAGGCTCACCCTGACGGACTGTAGAACAGAGCTCAAGACAAGAGAGACTTTGATGTTTAGGGTCTTTATAGCAGTGCGCACTCTCTGAAGAGAGAGGATTTAAAACCATTTATTAAATCACACTGACTTTGTTGTCAAGCTCAGCGACACCTTAACAAAACGTATCCTTCAATTTTTCAGACAGTCCCTGAACACAAGGTATAACTAAAGTGTTCGTTTCTGAATCTGGCTTTTAAAATACGTTGTTGCTGCTGTTAAAATAGCTCGCTGTCAAATCAGAGCAGAGGAGGAAGCGTCACTCAGCACAACAGGCCACAGTCTGCACATATAAATGGTCTCAAATCTTCCCTTTCAAATGTCAGCTGACAAATCAAAATGAGAATGGGCTACACAGCACAAATACCAGTTATATATTAAAGTCTTAACACAGGTCTCCTGTCTACTAGTGTCTGAGAGCTCCAAACGCAGAGAAACCACACCAAGTCAAAGATAATTGATATCATACGGTCTTTATCAAAGCTTCCTCAAGAAAAGAAGCTTAAGGGAAAAAATCCGTAAATGTGTGTCTTGACCACAGTCTGCCAATCTTCTTCCGCATGGAAGTCTTTAATTAATTTGTTGGTTTAATTACTGAGGCACAGGAAAGTTTGCAAGAGTGATAATTGTGTATTCTTTGATTACTTATCGTTACATCAAGTGGCCTTCATGAATTAAAAATAACCTCGAGCACAACATGTGAACCTGGGAAATCAGTCTGTGTCTAAATCTGGAAGCACAAGCCTAATACTCCTGACTGACACCACAAAGACAAAAAAAAAACCCACAGCAGAGGCTATGTTCCAAAAAAAATGAAATTGCTGTGAGAGACAGTTAATGGTAGTCTAAAGAAATCTGAGATTCAAAATGGGTCAAACAAGATAAATTAGGATCTTGGGGGGTCGGGGGGGGGGCGAGGGAGAGGGGGGGGGTTAGAGACTTGTTAGGTAACTTCTAATATGCCCCATACTTGTATCTTTAATTGGAGGGGGTAGTACAGCCTTCTGCACCATTCTGAGCTAGCGCTGGAGGAATTACTAGGAGGTCAAACGGAAGAGAGAGGCAGGGGGAGGAGGAAGTAGTAATTGAAGAGACATGAGATGATTGCGAAAGGACTTGGAGGAGTCTGTGTGTCTGGCAAGATGCAACAGGCCAAGCTACAAACAAGAGGCAAGGCACTTACTGGAACAACCTCTTTCCTCACTTCCCTCCCAGCCTAGAGCAACACCAGCACTAACTGTCCCCAGCAGCTGCTGAAGCAACAAAGCACTAATTAATTGCAGTAGCTGTCCCAGTGTAACGAGAGAAATATCTATCCGCTATACATACACCCATGCGTGCCTTTGTTTTCCAGAGGTTAACTGAAATGAGAAGATGACAGCAAAAACGCACAGTCAACAGTTGAATAGTCTTCCTTCTGTTCTGGCTCAGCTTTACAGGACGTCTTCTCTGTTCTTTTTACTGTTTATAAAATGAAGCATCTTCTAAATGCCTGTATCATTCTCAAGAAAGCTTCGTCAGAGCTCACCTAGGAAACAAGCCAGGCCTTCAGTCATCAGCACAGCTTTTCACATCTGGGAAACAAAACATGGCTTGAAAGATAGATTCAGAGGAAACATTCTAAGCAGACAAAATGATCTATTTTTTTCTTCTTTTTTCAATATCCTATCGAGAGGAAGGTGAAAAATGGTCTTAGATGAATATAATGGAGGAGTTCAGAGTAGAACCTGAAACACATATGGGAAAGAGGGACTGTGAGTGCATGAGTCGGGCCTCATGTCACAGGCAACTCAAAATCCCAAAACCTCAAAGGCTAAAAAAGATTGCACTAGAAAAGAGGAGTGAAAGAATAATTTGGGCAATAAAATTATAGATGAAAGGGTCTGAGGCACTGAGGAGGTGAGATAGCCCAAAAGACATCAAGAAAGAAAACGGCAGTTACCGTGCTGTAGGATGACACAAGAAACTACAATCAAAATGAGAGAAATCAAAGAGTCTGATGATTACAGTTCATCAGAGCAAAGAATAATGAATCCAGAGTATAATGGATCAAGGATGGGATTTGAATAAGGAGAAACTACAATACCAAACACATGGCACAGATGCCTGAAGCAGTTACATGGAGAGACAGAGCAAGCCAGGTACAGCTTATGAAGACACTCTTTTTTTTATTTCAGATGCTGAATGTCTGCCAGTCTGCCTGACTGGGAACGAAGCGTTTGCCTGAGAGGAGATCTGGCACATCCTCATCCCACTTCTACAGCAATCTTGATTATACATTTCTTCGATTTGAAAGGATTCTCTTTCAGATGAAATGGACTCAATATTTTCAGCAGTTCTGCTAACCTTTGCTTACTAGCATTACCTTATACCTGAAGAAGGTTCTTGAGAACCCCCCAAGACATATTTCTAAATTATCACAACCTCCAGACCATGTAGTTAAAATATTTAACCTACTCTTCATAATTTCCCCTTAGATCTCCATGCACCACATTGTTCTTATACATACTACACGCACTTTTGAGGAAGCTATTCTAATATGCAATAAAAAGCAAATTTGATTTGCAACATTTAGTTATTTGAAAGCTTCAAGAAAACAGCAACACCATTTCAGCTTGAACCCCTATATTGCTTGGATTAGTTTTTTTCCTCTATAAGAAGAGAGAGGAAATATATAAGCAAAAAAAAAAAAAAAAGGTTTTTTCACTTGAATTGTTTGGATAGTGCTTTAAGAGCAATTTCGGTTTCCAAAAAGAGCATACATTTATAATTCACATATAATTTGGTTTTAATAGGGATTTTTTTTTGTAACATGTACCTTCAATACAGCTACAACACGGCTTTCTGATGCACACTGTTAGCCAAGACAGACATTATCATCACAGGGAAAGTATCTTAAAGTATTTGTGTCATATTTTTAGAGCTGTATTGCAAAATGCAAAGCCACAACAGTAAATCATTATAATTTGAATTTAAAGGCAAGAAAATTCAATATTAAGTAATTTCTTCTGCAAATGCTCTGAGACTTGATCTTCTGCTGCATAAAAGCACAGAGAGTATTTCAGCTAATGGGTTTTTAAAGTATGTACCAAACCTTAAAACACTTACAGATGTGCCAGCTTTTTGCTTGTGAGCCATTCCTGCTCTGCAGTGCCATCATTCATGGGCAAAAGATATTGGCAGGCTAAGACCAAACTTGGGAGATCTGGATCAGAACTTGGAAACCTGGTTACAAAGGGAAAAAAAAAAAAAAAGTAATTATACTGGCATTGAATAGATGGTTGCAGTCACCTTCTTTGTGACGCTCCTTATTTCATATACTTTTATAATATCTGAGTGTTTCTCCAGGCTGATGAGTCTTCCTATATGGTCATTGCTCATGCAAAAGTCAGGCCAGACCTCTGAGTACCCAATCGACCTTCTCTTGGCTTTTTCCAGTTGCCCACATCCTTTCGGGATTGAGGGGACCAGCAACACATAGACTGCTCTACGCCAATCTACAACAGCTTCACAAAGTTACAGTCATCTCCACTCCTGGCACTTGATTTCCTCCTGCAACTGCTGCTGCACTCAGCCAGCCTTGTATGTCTTGTCACACAATTTACTCTCAGTGTCTGTTTTCAGCCCATTGTAGTTGGTCCTCAAGCCTATCCCACTGAAAAGCTTGGTAACGGTTTGGGCTGGAAGGGACCTTTAAAGGACATCTAGTTTAACCTCCCTGAAAGGAGTAGGGACAGCTTCACCTGGAGCAGGTTGTTCAGAGTGCTCTCCAACCTGACCTGGAATGTTTCCAGGAATGGGGCATCTACCACCTCTCTGGGAAACTTGGGCCAGGGTCTTACTACTGTCAGTATCAAAAATTTCTTCCTTCCCTCCTGTCTAAATCTCCCTCTTTTAGTTTAAAACTGTCACCCCTTGTCCTGTTGCAATAGGCCCTGCTAAAAAGTCTGTCCTCAGCTTTCTTACAGACCCCCTTCAAGTACTAAAAGGCCACAAGAAGGTCTCCCTGGAGCCTTCCCTTTTCCAGGCTGAACAACTCCAACTCTCTCCACCTGGCCTCACAGCACAGGGGTTCCAGCCCTCTGATCATCTTCATGGCTTCCTCTGGCCCTGCTCCAACAGGTCCCTGTCTCTCCTGTGATGAGGACTCGAGAGCTGGACACAGCACTGCAGGGGGGGTCTCACCAGAGCAGAGCAGAGGGGCAGAATCCCCTCCCTTGACCAGCTGCCGGGAATGCAGCCCAGGATGTGATTCACCTTCTGGGTTTCGAGCATCCATTATCGGGTCATGTCCGGCTTTTCATCCACCGGTACTCCCAATAAATGATGTTTATCAAAGTCTCAGTTAAGCCTAGTCTAGAGCACAGTAACTCCTTAATTGCCCAGTCAGGCTTCCCAGTAGCACTGCTTTCCCTATTCTCAAGGCTAGGTGCTCTTACTTAGTCCTGTCTTTGGAGCCGGTAGAAAGACAAAGCTACTTTTAAATGACTATTTTGTTAAAAAAAAAAAAAAAAAGTTCCCTTTTTGAAATCGAGCACAACAACAGATTCAGGGACATTTGCAACTCGTACAAGAAAACAGAATTAACCTACGTCATACTTGCTGCTGAGTGGTTTGGTACATCCCAGATATCCTTCAACCTCTCTAATACTGGAAAGGTTTCAAAATTTTATGTGGAATTCCATTCCCCTCCTCACTCGTGTAGGTCTCCAAAAGAATGGAGCCTTTTTCTTGCTGGTGCAATTATAACACTGCATGTATTATCTTTTCTCTTTCCTTCCTTCCTAGTTAAAGGCACCATCTTTCTTCTTCCTTCATCCTCCCTCCCCTCCTCCCCGCTGGCAATTCGTTAAAGATCCTGGTTAGACCTTTGTTGTTTTACTGTGGAACAGCCTATCAATACCATCTGTTGATAACAGGACACAGGGGCTGGAAGTATTTTGGTTTGGTATTTTTGATGTTCAAGCTGAGCCTTGTTGGCTCCTAGCAAACAAAGATCTGGATGTTGGCTTCACATCTTGTCTATTTGTCTATACATAGCCCAGAAACGGGATCCAAATAACACTTTCAAATGTAATGGTGGGTAATAATGTGAGCACGGTGTTAAGGGTGCCAGACAGGGCTTATTCCCAATGTGAGAACCTTCTCATGAAGCACTTACGGGCAAATTGACTTGCCCTGACTATATTTTAATGGTTAACCTTATTCAACATACTAACAAAATGATCTGAGATGATCAAATCTCCTAGTGGCAGCAATGTAAGATAATAAGGGCTGATAAGAATTATTGCTAGACCATACAAAACTGAAAAGCTGGGCAACAAAATGTCAGGTTAAATTCAACATTTCTGTGTTCATCTGAGGTTAAAAAGCAATTCAAACATTAGTAACTCTTAGGAAGGAAACAGCAAATGAAAACAAGATTATCATTAACCTGCCAAATCCATGGTTTACCCACTACTTGAATACTGTGATCACCTCATCTCAAGCACAGCTGTAATAGACAGTGCTGGGGGTGTAAGTCAGAACAATTTCATGAAAAAATGCAGAACAGCTCCTGGACAACGAAGGACAGTATAGAGTGAGACTCTTCAGTTTGCAAAAGAAACTCTGCCAGTCATCCTGCAAGAGCCCACCAAGAGCACCACAAGAAGAGGAAGCTATGCCTGAAAACATCTGGTAGGAAGCAAACCAGAACAGGAGTGTGAAGATGGGGACCATCTCAATCTCTCTTAATACAGGACTCTTACAGTTTGGAGAAGAAAACACAGAGCACGTTACATTTCATGGCAGCTCTACAGCTTTTTCTCGTTTCTTCAGATTAAAATAGCTCTACCACATGCCTGCTCAGAAGGCCAGATAGACCATCTCAAGACTGCTCTACACAAGGGGCCCCACTGCAGATCACAAGCTCTACTTCTGCCACTGAACTTCCACAGCCCATGATCTCTGCAGGGGCAGACACATGTAATGGTAGATCTGCTGTTTAGGAGGTCGCACAAACTTAGCTATGAAGACAGCCCTCCACTACTCCTTTAATCCAGTTTGATTTCCCTGGCACTGCCAGCATAGCATGGAGGGGGCTTCACATGAGGCAGAATTTGAGCAGGAACAATCTTCACTTGTTTCAAGCTTTTTTTATCAGAAGTAGCCATGGCTCTACATTCCTCTCCAACCGAACCACTAGTTACACAGAATCATAGAATGGTTTTGGTTGGAAAGGAACTTAAAGATCATCTAGTTCCAACCCCGCTGCCATGGGCAGGGACACCTCCCACTAGACCAGATCGCTTAGAGCCTCATTCAGCCTGGTCTTAAACACTTCCAGGGATGAGACATCCACAGCTTCCCTGAGCAACGTGTACTAGTGTCTCACCAATCTCAGAGTGAAGAGCTTCCTAATTTCTAATCTAAATCTACCATCTTCCATTTTAAAGCCATTACTCCTCGACCTATTACTACAAGCCCTTGCACAAAGTCCCTCCCCAGCTTTCTGGCAAGCTCGCTTCTGATACTGGAAGGCCACAAGGAGGTCTCCCCAAAGTCTTCTCTTCTTCAGACTGAACCCTTCTGATGCTCCACTGCAGGTGTCCATAAAGACTTTTTGCTGTATTACTACAATCTTGTTTACCTCATCCTTAAATGAATTTGATTCCACGAGGAGCCTGCTAAAGGAAGTCTGAGTCTAAAGATTCTGCATTTGCAGTATTCTAAATGAATGTTCTAAATGGACTTGACTTAAATTGGCATTCAATGGAAGTTAATCATTAATGATATCCCTACATCTAAAATCAAACATAGACTGACAGGCTCCCCATTTCAACAAGCTTATGCCATCCTGAGATGGCAAACAGGGCTGTAAGTGGGTCTAAGTATAAGCTGAAGGAGAAAAACACATTTTATGGTTTAGTTTATGTACCTGCTGGGGGAAAATCGAAATGCTTTTCATGCTGCTCAGCCTGCTCTGTGGAGATGAACATCCTCATCCCTCACATAAAACACTCTCTCGATGTCACATATAACGGAGTCTTAAATGTAAAAGAGAATCAGCTGAATATGCAGTCCCCCCTCTCTGTATTCCCTTCAGATTGAGAAACAGACTGAAACCCTGACCATGTACTACCATAATCAAAGAGCAAACATTTCCCCAGGATCTCCCACTATTTTCTGCAAGTGACATGTGCTCTCTGCCACAGAGAGGAGAAACCTCGCAGGCTGGATGCCAAGCGCATGCAGCAAGATAAAGAATTACGGCAGGCATAGCCAGCACTTGAATCTCCAAAGGTGTTTAAATCAAAACAATACGGAGCAGGGATCAGGTTTTCTTAATAGTATTTAAAGAAAAAAAAAATCAACAAAACCCCACAGCAAATACATGCATGTTTGCTTTTTTTATCTTGCTGCTCCTCAAAAAACTGAAATAAAAATTTAGTTTCCCAACCCATTTTATGTATTTATTATAAAAGAATTCCTGCTTCCTGTTTGTACCCAAATACTGATAGGACATCATTGTTTCTGGAAAGAAACAGCCCCCCACACCCTGTCGGCTCTTTACATTAAATTGATTAATTGTTTTTCCATTTGTATTCTTTGTGATGTTCCTCCAAACACTCTGCAAATTATCTAGACCTTAGACAGCCAGAAGTTTGACATTTCTTCTCCCCCCTCCCCCACCCCTCCTTTTTAAACTTGAATGCAGCTTGAGAGACTTAAGATCTCACATTAGTTTTAACTGCTCCACTGTAGACCTGCTGGCACCATTGCAAAAAGGGAGGGCTCCTACACACCAGGAAGATGCGCTCATTTCAGTGGCCAACAAAGAGCCAAAGGCAGCCCCTATTATTAGTGTTAGTGAGACTAGATTTACCATATTATTAATCATTAAAGTCTGACTCAAAATTCAGACTGGCTTGTACTTAATCCATGGGTCAGGGAGCTTTAGCAGAGCTCATTAAATGCACTGGGCTACTCGTTTACTCTTTCTGCAAGAACTATTTTCCTAATGCAGGAGGGGAAAAATGAAATACAGGTGATTTTTTTGTTGGAGGGGTGTTTGCTGCTTGATCTCAACATACAGAAGCAGCGGGAGTATTTTGCTTGTCAAGAGGACAGTTAATTCTTCAAACCCCTCTAAAGAGATAAATGAGTGGCAGTGTAATGCTTTTGATCTGTCATAATTATAAAATAAAAGAGAACGGATGCAAAGCTCATGTGCCACAGGAAGGTCACTTACTTTTAAACATCTAGGATTCCCTCTGTGGCTACTAATACCAGCACGTCCCAAGCATGGGCTATTTTTAGGCACAATAGTGGGTCCGTTATACATCCTGTCCCTATAAAACAAGTGCCTTACTGGTGATCCTCCTGGAGAGTAGCTAATAAGTAGGTAGGAAAATGATGTCTCTGTACTTTGGACTTGCATGTGACTGCAAGGAAGGACAGCAGGAGCGTCTCCTCTCTGGCGTCAAACAGTCCCCCTGCAGCACATATGCAATTTAAATTATTACAAGGCAATGGTACAAGTATGAACCCTGGCACAAAATAAAGTAATTACATTTAATTAGGCAGACAACAACAAAAAAAGCGCAATGGCCTAAGACTCGCTGCCTTAGAAGTAGCCTTTTGTTGACTTAACAGAGGACAGGTAATGAATGAAACTTCAAAGCGTAAGCAACTGAAGTGCTACTTAATTAGTAGAGCCCTAGTCAAAAACACAGCAAAACAAAAACAACAAAAAAAACCCCAACCTTCAATTTTCCTTTGTCTGACGAATTCAGACAAAGATCCCATGTCTCAGAGAGGCCCTGAAATTATGGATTATTCTATTAAGCACATGTTTGTGTTCAAAAGTGAGTTTCTGGGTTTCACAGAATCACAGAATCACAGAATCACAGAATGTTAGGGATTGGAAGGGACCCCAAAGGATCATCAAGTCCAATCCCCCTGCCAGAGCAGGAACCTAAATGACATCACACAGAAAGGTGTCCAGGCGGGTCTTGAATGTCTCCAGAGAAGGAGAATCCACAACCCCCCTGGGCAGCCTGTTCCAGTGCTCTGTCACCCTTACTGTAAAGAAGTTCCTTCTAGAGTTTAAGCGGAACCTCCTGTGCTCCAGCTTGTACCCATTACCCCTTGTCCTGTCATTGGGCATCACTGAGAAGAGCCTGGCTCCATCCTCGTGACATTCGCCCTTAACATATTTATAAACATTAATGAGGTCTCCCCTCAATCTCCTCTTCTCCAAGCTAAAGAGACCCAGCTCCCTCAGCCTTTCCTCATAAGGGAGATGCTCCACTCCCTTAATCATCTTGGTGGCTCTGTGCTGGACTCTCTCTAGCAGTTCCCTATCCTTCTTGAACTGTGGGGCCCAGAACTGGACACAATATTCCAGATGTGGCCTCACTAAGGCAGAGTAGAGGGGGAGGAGAACCTCTCT
>VWZK01008068.1:54465-81003 GCA_013396935.1 Baryphthengus martii | reverse complement strand
CAGTAGAGACTGTTCGTGCAGCTGGTATCGGCCCTATAATCATGGGAAAACTGTGCTAGTCGTGTGTCCAACTGCTCCCTCTCAGGGAACCAGACCTACAGCGTCCAGGCTGTTCGTGAATCTGGGGTTGGACCTATAGACACAGTGACTACGCTATTTGTGAATCTTGACTACAGACCAGACCTAAGTGTGGTCTGGAGTCGAACCTATAGCGACACATCTGAATTGATGTACCTCTTAAGAGGTCAGTCCAGCTGCCCCCAGCCCCTCTAATCTCTGAGGACCAGCTAGATCGCAAGGGGGCTTTTCTCTTACTAAATTCCGCCCCCCCACACACACTTCACACAACACTATACCACAAATCCAGCATATGGATCTATTCATAAAGATATTCTCAGATTCTTACACAGTAATCACACTAAATCATAGAAGCCCCTCCAAAAAACAACAAAAAAAAAAGAGTTTTAAAGTACATAATTAGAATCCCTAACACAAAACTCCAACTCACATCTATAATGTTGCAGGATTAAAATGCAAATGTGCTTTGCACCCCACTCGTCCCTAATTCAGGTAATTCATGGTATAAAATTCAACATCAACACCGAAAGACCCAGCAGTTGGCTTCCTCTGTATAAGTTTAACAGTGCTGAAAATTACTAAGCATGTAATAAATACTAATTCCTTCTCAATTAGTGCCACAATATTTGATGCTTTCACTGAAGAATGCAAGTCTGAACGGAGAACTGTCAAGTAAAGCTGTAGAATTTAGTTGAATTCACATCAAGCTTCATTTATAGATATGAATTTATATACAAGCTAATATATTTATATATGGAGAAACCGAAGTGATAGGACGAGGGGTAATGGCTGCAAACTGGAAGAGGGTAACTTTAGATTAGAAGTTAGGAGGAAGTTCTTCACTATGAGGGTGGTGATACCCTGGAACAGGTTGCCCAGGGAAGTTGCGGAAGCTCCATCACCCGATGTGTGCAAGACCAGGTTGGATGGGGCTTTGAGCAACCTGGGAGGTGGGGGAGGTTCCCTGCCTGTGGCAGGGAGGTTGGAACTAGATGATCTTTAAGATCCCTTCCAACCCAACCCATTCTACGATTCTACATATATTACATTATCAGTTTTGATGTCAATGAAGTTTTCAGCCAGATAAAGTCTGTATGTATTGACAGTCATGTCAGACAAACAAGTCTGTTTCCCACTACTGCACTAAGGTGAACTGAAAATACCCAACAGAGGGGCTCTGCTCTGCCTTAGTGAGGATATATCATCCTGTCTTTATACGCACCATGCACGGAGTCAAACCAAGAAACTCGCCTGTTCTCAGTCTGCTAATGTCTCTGAAAAGCCATCAGAGAGGACCACCATGTAGCTAGCAGCTGTTTCTTAGACATCTCTAAATGAAAGATTTTCTCTTTTTTAAGATATAGGGATGATGAACGTGACAAGAAATAATCTGGAGTCCAAGCACAGTGAGAGGGAGTAGAAGACATGGCTGCACTGAGACACACATCCAGCTGCTAAGCCTGCAGGTGCATCTGAAGTAGACAGACAGGATGAAAGATTAGTGAAGGTGTTGCTGTGCTGGATAAATTTGAGTGATGAGGTAAGTTTGCAGAAGTAAATCAGAAAAAAAAAAATTCCTTAGAGAAGGTCAGGTCTAGAGGAAAATACGACAAACGGGTGAAATCAAATCACAGCTGAGGTATCAGAGACGCGAAGACCAAGTAGAAAGAAGAGGGAAAAAAAAAGAGAAGTCAGCCTATGACTATGGCATTAGGTCTAATATGAAAAGTTATGAACAGGAGGAAAGAGAAAAGGTGGCAATGAGAACGGTGAGTTTGGAAGTAAACAGTCTGGCTTCAATACAGTAGTAGAGATAAACACTAATAAAGAACAGGGTGCCATAACAATTTTTCAGTTTCCCACAAAATCTACATCTGATTGGGAATCATCCACACCACAGAGAGGAGAGTCTGAGAAATAAGTATAAACATTACAGACAGCAATCTAGTAAAACGCAGTACCCCTTCCAGCGATTCTGATTTTTAAAGGCTCTGAGTAGGCTCTTCCGAGGAAAGGGCTGGTAAGCAGCAGCACCTCACTGGTGCACACAGATACTTTCCTAAACTCAAACACAGCCAACTTTCCATCCTTCAGCAACCAAATGCGAACATGCATGTTGTAGGTCTCAAACAGGGCACCGTGGAAGATAAAAATAGTTCTGCCTACAACAAACACTTATCTCTACAGGCTCATAGCACGGCAGTCGAGAAGCACGAGGCACGCTTTCCGTTTCTTAATGCTCACACGCTCAGCCACTTGCAGATTAAAACTAGCTGTCTTACAGCTCTGCAACTAGTGATACGGTTCAAGGAGCACATCAAATCCTTGTCGAGATACTTGTCAGTTTGGGATTCTCCAGACACAGCTGACATCCAAAAAAGCCACAGCACACAACATATAGCAACATGAAAAACATGGCGTAAGAGACTAAAAGAGTGCAAAATGCCCATAACTAAAATAAAGCATATTATGAAAATGCAAATAAATTTTATTTCGTATCGACTCTTAAGCAGCATGTATGAGAAGAACGTTGGTGAACTGAGCTGCAGAAGGTTTAGAGGAAATACTGGTGTTTGAAACAAAAAAGAATGGCTCTCTACATCTTAAATAGGAAGAGGAAAGAGCAGACATCAAAAAATTATTTTGCCCATGCTCCCTCCAAAATGCATGACACAGCAACTGTAGTGAATGCCAAAATTCCTTTTTTTTTTTTTTGGATCTTGCTGAAGTGCTGTCACAACAGCAGTTCAGAGAGATAAAAGGGCGCTCAAAACTGCAGCCACACTTCAAGCTCAGTAACCATTCTGTTATTCTCTGATAGTTTCCATTTTATTACGGAAATGTTTTCACATAGAAATGACTGATGTGTACAAGAAGCAGCCTCTCTCCTGAAGAAGATTATGGCAGTACATCAAAGAAAACCCCAAAGAAAGCATCTGGTTGACCAAAAGAACACGGTATGTTCTAATTTGCCCTTTATTACGTTTTTCCTCTTTCATTTTAATGGTGGATAGATATAATCAAAAGAAAGGAGTGGAAAAAACACCCTGAGAAATAGGAACAAGAAGCACTGCGAGGAAAGGAAGGTTAATTACAGCACAAGAAAAGATGCAAGGAATGTGAAGAATGTTAGCGAGTAAATAAATCAATAATCTACATCCTCATCTACATTCCTGACCTACCTTGAAAGCAAGGATATCTACCCCTAACATTCTTGACAACAGTCGAGATTTTCAAGGAAGGCTCCTCCCCACCCCCACAGCTGCTCGGTTTCTGCCAGCACCCTGGTGTCAGCAGCTGATTACAGGGGAACCTTTCCCAAGGGAGCCTATCCCAGCAGTTTTGTTAATAGAAGCTTGTAAAGCCCTTAGGCCAGCCCAGAAACATTAAGAAGTTGAAACGACCGTTGCACTGTGTTGAAAAAGACATAAAGGTCATTGCCAAACCGGCGCAGGAATGATGCGCTAGATTCCCCGCCCCCAGCACTGCTCTCTGTACGGAGCCTTGCAGCTCAGACCCAATAAAAGCACAGATCAATAAAGCCAGAAGTCTCGTGTGGGTTTACAGATGTATTTCTTCACAACGGTATCAGCGTACGTTAATGTCACAGTTTTACAGAGGAAACGGAAGCTGAGCAATAGCGACAAGAGGACATAGAAGTCAGGACTTCTTAACAAGGTGGGAACATTCCATATGGTTAATGGGAAAAAAAAACCAGACCCCAACTAAATACCATGCAAACAAAAACTCAAAGCTATGCCATCAAGTAAGTGGATCTGTGCAGCCAAGCGGTACGTGTTAGGGACCTGACTGACACCTACCCTAACCACCTTTTGGGTGGGGGTTACTTCAGAATAACTCTCTGACTGGGCCTGTGAACCCAGCACCCACTTGAGGCTGGGGTGAATAGTCCGGTTTGGTTTCATTCAAAAAGAAATCTAGATGAACCCAGGCTGCAAACTGAAATATAGTGAACAGGGGAAAAAAAATTCAATGCAGAAGCGCAATCCTAAACCAACACTAATGCAGATTTACACAAAATTGTAATAGAACTCTGATGCTATATATAAAGAAGGCCTTTAAATCCAGTATCTAACTCTGTCTCAAACAAACAAAAACCTAAAAGCCAGATAGGACGATTCCACATGAGCATTGCTGCTCAGAAGCCCATTTTTGTCTAGAAGACATAGCAGTAATTCTCCAAAAATTGCTTTGCCACACAAAATAAAATGTACAAACCCCACAGAAAATCAGCATGCAGAACTATTTCTAAGCTGGACCTTCTTGGCTTCAAGCACGCACAATATTCTTTTGCAACACTTGCTTTTGCAAATGAAGCTGATACGATACGATTAGGTAGCCGGGGGCATCTTTTCATGTGACTCAAGGAATTTGTTAATGCTGATACGAAGTGTAGCAATTAAAACAAGTCTATTTTCAACGCCATTCTACTGCCAAACAGGGGGACTCCCCTCAGCTGACCACAGGTATTCGGACTTCACAGTCATCTTTTAAATAGTGAATGCAATCGCATTTTAAAAAAAAATAAAACAAAAAGGAGAAAAATTCTACTGTACCTGCATGTTGTTCTTCAATCCAAGCTTGCAGATACATGAAGAAGAGTAGACCAGCTACTCCAAACATCAGTACAGACACAAAGACTTGTCTTAGGTTCATGACCCTATCAGGGGGCTACTTTTCAGCTTTCAGAAGGACTCATGGCTCACTTTTCCAAAGTCCTCAGTGTGCCTGCATCTTCTTCAGTATCTTCCCCTGAGCCGCTGACCTGGAATAACAAGAGATGGAGCAAGTTCTCATGTTACATTTTTATTCTTCACCAGAGACTGTGTAAACAGCACACTATATCTGAGGTGGAGCTCTTACAAGACATTACTTTCAACGCTTAGATTGCTGTTCGTGACCTCAACGATCTTTCTACACCTGGATGAGTTCCAAAAAGAAATGTTTCAGAAAGTGGTTGCAAAAACCATTGCACCTCCCCACTGCCTGCATCGCCTGTTACCGTAACAGAGGGAGGTAGCACCCCAAATGAGATAGCCGGCTGTCACACCAGCACACCACTGCCCACCAACTGACAAGCTACAGCAGCAGCTGGGGGCTCTCACAGGTGGCCAGGTTGCACCCCAGTGCTACCAGTTGCCCGCAATGAGCGACCCAGCACCTCCATTTCTGGACCACACGACCTCGCGTGCCAGGAGGATGCCTGCAGGCACCTCCACGACGCAGGCTGGCAGTGCCTTGGCATCGGTTCAGCCCATGCTTCGGGGAGTCATACTCTCAATATGTGTTCTCAAACAGGAATCCAAGTTGGGCTTCGCAGGGTTAGGGAAGGACAACGTGAGACGATATCAGTGACGCAGTGGAAAGGGACTTAATGGATCATCTTTTTACTTGGCTGATTTGCAACACGCGAAGGACTTGTCGAGAACCCCGTTCTTGCCACTTAGTTCAGTGGACAGATGATCAAATGTAAAACCTTACCAAATAAATTCCTCCCTTGTATCACAGAGGGCCCAGGAAAAGAAAGTAATTTACCTGATCCTCTGCATCTGCCACAAAGGAACCATAAAATTCAGTTGATCGTGACAGAACACAGAAGACCCCTTGTTATCATAAAAAAGCCAACTCCTTAACCTGACTCAGAACACTGCCTGTTGTGCTGGTTTCGGAGGCTTCAACAACTGCTCTTCAGCTTCTGGTACCGCACTTTCATGGTGAATGCATAGAGCTGTATTATCAACACTGCTTTCAGCACAAATGCAAAACATAGCCCCGTACCAGCTACTACGAAGAAAATTAGCTCTAGCTCAGCCAAAACCAGCACACCTGCTAAAGAAAACAGTTAAAATTCAACACAATAGCTGCCCTTGTAAGTATGTATCTGATAGAAGCGTCTGGTAAACTTCCTCAAAGAAAAACTCAACCTTTTAAGGAAGACAGCCTACCGAAAAATATTTGAAAGGGAAATCTGTTAAAAGAACAGAGCTCGAGTACATGTGCATGCAAATAAACAGAAAAAGAAAATGGAGGCATTTAGCAGTTATTCTGAAATGCACAAGTACTGTGTGTTCCAGACGTTTGCATTTTTAAATAACTCCGCACTGCTACATCTAGAATTGCCGAATTCCTAAAAATACACGTACACAGAAGGCTTTGCAGGAACACCCATTAAAAATAGCTGTTGAATGAACAAAGTAACGACGTTAGAGACAGAAGATTTCAAGAGCAACAAAACTATGTTCAGAACTTGACAGAATTATTTTCCAATTCTGTGCCATTAAAATCGTACACTCCTCTGAAGCACAAACTTGTTCGCAGAAAATGTAAACCAGAGTTTAAATATTAATCATTTCATATGCAATTGTTCTGCGGAAGACAGACAGCTAGACATTAACAAAATATAAATGTTCCGTTTGAAGTCTTTTTTGGTATGGGTCATGAAGTACCTGGCTCAAACCTGAAACATGGAAGAAAGGCAAGTAGTTTTATTCCATCTAATTCTGCCTTGATTCTGCAGAAGTGGAATTTTCTCCACATCGTACACGTGCACTTGTTTGTAGCTGTTGTAATGATGCACAGGACTGGAAGAAAGCAGTGAAAAATGGACAAAACCAAAGAAAATGCTTGGGGAATTCTCTGTGAAATGCCTTTTGCAAGGGTGTGGGTAGTGGAGCCTCCTTCCCGCCAGCTCTTCATTTGCTGTTATCACTTTTGCGCTTTTTCCTACGGCGCCCTCAGCATTCTCAGACTTGCCGTCTTCCTTATCTACACTAAGAGGTTTACTTAGGTCTTTGCACCTAACTTCTGTCCTGCAGCAAACACACTGTCTTCAGAAATTACTCTGCTGACGAGACAGAAGCTCCCCAGCATAAGCAATGCTTCAAGAACCATTAGTCAAGGGATCAACAAATACAAACCTCTTCTGTTTTCCCCCAGACAAAAGCTTTATTGTTCATGGAACAGGACATTGACAGCATCTGGATTAGAAGAAAAAAAAAAAAAAAGCCAAATAAGTAAGACATGAAGATCTGAGTATCTTTGAAAGAAACTAATTAAATTGCAGGTACTAGAAAGCAGGAATCAGTGACTTTTGGAAAAGTTGTTCGGGATTCTTTCTTCTAATAAAAAAGTGAGCAATCCAGACATACAGAACAAAGAGTGGCATACTTCCAAAAAAGCCCACTTGTGTGGTTTTGCCACTTGTCTCCATCTTTGACTACACAGAACTCCCACAATTTCAGCCCTCCTTTCTGAAAAAACAGGGTCCTTGTGTGGGCAAGAAAAGCTTTCTCGGGCCACAGAGATGATGCTGAAAGCAAAGTATCTCACATTATATCTCTATGAACATTTCTAACGAGTGTTGTCCCTCAGGGCTCTGTGCTGGGACCGGTGCTGTTCAATAGATTCCTAAATGATATTGACAGTGGCATTGAGTGCACCCTCAGCAAGTTTGCGGATGATACCCAGCTGAGGGGTGCAGTAGATATGCCAGAGGGACGGGATGCCATCCAGAGAGACCTGGATAGGCTGGAAAGGTGGGCCCAAATGAACCTTATGAGGTTCAACAAGGCTAAGTGCAGGGTCTTGACCCTGGGCCAGGGCAACCAGCATTATCAGTATAAGCTGGGAGAGGATATCCTGGAGAGCAGCCCTGTGGAGAGGGATTTGGGGGTGTTGGTGGATTAAACACTGGACATGAGCCACCAATGTGCAATCGCAGCCCAGAAGGCCAATCCAATCCTGGGCTGCATCAAAAGAACTGTGGCCAGTAGATCAAGAGAGGTGATTCTGGCCCTCTACTCTGCCCTGGTGAGACCTCACCTGGAGTACTGTGTCCAGTTCTGGAGCCCCCAGCACAAGAAGGATGTAGAGATACTGGAGCGCGTCCAGAGGAGGGCCACCAGGATGATCAGGGGAATGGAGCATCTCTTGTATGAGGACAGGCTGAGCGAGTTGGGGCTGTTCAGCCTGGAGAAGAGAAAGCTCCGGGGAGACCTTATTCTGACTTTCCAGTACCTGAAGGAGGCTGATATGAAGGCAGGGGAAGGTCTATTCAAAAGGGCTTGTATGGATGGGATGAGGAGCAATGGGTTCAAGTTAGGAAAGGATAGATTTAGGTTGGATATTAGAAAAAAGTTCTTTAACACAAGGGTGATAGATCACTGGAATGGGCTGCCCAGGGAGGTGGTGGAGGCCCCATTCAAGGTCAGCCTTGATGATGCTCTAAGCAACCTGACCTAGGTAGAGATGACCCTACTTGTGTAGGGAGGTTGGACTGGATGACCTCTGGAGGTCCCTTCCAGCCTGAAACATTCTATGATTTGTAGGCTGGCACTGCTGCCTCTCTCCAGCCGCTCGCTCTCATCTAGTCAGGAAGCACTGGTTTAGTGAAACTACAGCCCACAAAGGATTTACTCAAAGAATAGTGCTGATGGTTGGTATTGCTGAAGGAAAAACAATCGCCTGCATATTCTTGCTGGCATAGCTGACCTTGCCCAAACAGCATCATGCTCGCAAGCAGCACCATCTGCACACCCCACATCATCACCATTTGAATGCACAGTAAAATCAACAGCACTTCCGAGAAACTTAATCTGTGAACAAGAAAACAGATGTTTTTCTACTAGGGTAGTTTCAGTTTTCAGTGGATGGAAGTTCCTAAAAGGAAACAGCAGTTCAAGGTCCATCTTTTTCAAAACTACCAAACACACCCTAAAGCAAATTTACACCACCATCACAGTCACTACAATTATCTTTGTATCAAGAGTTTTCGTGCTGCTTGCAATTAGTTTAATTTATTCAAATTTAATTTATATGAAACTCTGTTTATGTGCTGGATAAATTTTAAGATTAGTTTTAGACAAGAGTAACATTAATTTTAATTAAGACTACCTCTTTTAGCACAGATTATAGTCTAAATACATCAAACCCATCCAAAGTCTGAAGCTATTCTGCTGCCTTATAAGATTTTTAAAGGCTCTTCAGCTTGAATAAGGAGTTTAATTTATTTAACATAGTGATTTGTAACCCTCATGTGAGAAAATGATAGCAATACTAAAAAAAGTCTGTATCTACAAGTCTTCCAGTAGAACGTGAAAAATAGCCACACAACAGTGACAAATTTGCTCTTTTAGTATTAAAAAGCAGTGGTCGTGGATAACACTCTCTAGCACCCTGGCAAAGAGGAAATACCTGCAAATATTCTTTAATCAAGATAAATGCTCTCTTGTGGCTGTGAAGGAAGAGCCAACAAGCAGTTACTTTCAACCTAAGTATTTTCAAGAGATCAGCTATATCCAGATAGATGTTCCCCGTCCTGGGCAGCACAGCTCCACTGGGTGATAGCTTGACCATCCTGCTGGATAAGATCCTTGCTATCTAATTTAATCTAATCTTGCTATCTAAGAAACTAATGTAGCCTAGGAAACTGCTGTGCTCCTCTCACCCATGCTGAACTCGATTCTTGCCTTAATCCAGCCCTTCCTCTCATCTCTTTTGGAAGTACGGACACCAATGTCCCATCTGTTTCAACTCACGTCTTCACAGAAAACGCCATAATGACTCACATCCCCCAAAATTTCAAGTCCTTTTCAGTACTGGAGAGAGATTACTACAGGTTTTTCTTACCCATCATGGAGAACCAGTTGACCTGGCAGAGAAAACCACTACATGTCTTAGATGACAACACTGACCTCTTTGCAAAAAAGAATTACAAACCTGGCAAGTTTATAATCATTCACTTCTGAGGCCAAAACGTTTAATACCAATTTAAGAGTTTCAGGAATCCACTAGTGTAAAATCCTTGCATTTTCCCCATTGTGTTTTGGGTCCGGTTCAAAGAGGCACATTCCTGTGCGGGGCCAAGAGAAGCAACTTCAATAGAACAGCCACCCAAAAATGCAGCAGAGTGCATCTCCTGCATTTGGCATGATTCCTCATTTTAGTACGTTGTCCACTTTTCTCTTCCTGGCAAGCAAATACACCTGCAGCTGAGGAGAGGTACCTCCAGCACTCAGGTACCATTCCTGGCTTCTTCCTATTCCAGACCACATGAAACCAATGGCATCTGGTCATAGGATGTCTGGCCAACTTAAGATTTCCTTGCCACTATTACTGTCACCTTGTTCCAAAACCAAAATCACATAAAAGCAGAACATTCAGAAATTTTTCTTTTTAATTGCCCTCCACCTTTTTTCCTTCACCTGAAAAAAAAAGGTGTTCAATACGAGCGGTTAGCCAGTAGAATACTGATGAAAAAACCCAGATGTCCTCTATAACGATCAAAACATTCGTATTACTGTGAGTTACCACAGATTCCCACCCACTCAATACCTCCTTTAGACACAACAGAATTAATGAAAGCAAATGAGAAAAAGGACACAGAAAGCTACTGCGACACCATCTTATTTTTTTTTTCCTCCCCTCCTTTCTCCTTTCCTTACCCCAAGAAGAAATACACTTTCTGACGCCTCCACTGAAGTATCATGGAAGAGGATTTTGCACCGAGGAACGTCTTGCTGGACACTTGGTCCAGGTTACTTTCAGCTCAGTCGGAAATAGGCAAAGGTATCTTCTCACTGAAACACTCCCCCTCCTCCCTCACTTCTCATCTGTTAGCTTGTGTCCTACTTCACGCGTAGGTGATCCTCCAGGATCACCTTTCCACTCTTCACATTTCAACTTTCTGGCTCCACAACAACTAGCACAAGGCACAGCTCCAGCTCATAACAATGCTTGCACAGTTCCTCGTATTAGGCAGCGCTATTCTTCATTCTGGTTTATTCCAACGGTTGCAAGGAAGAAGCATACACTATCTGCCTGTCCTTCTCCAGGATTTTATGCTGAGTATTACGGTTGGGTGAAGTCAAAGTCCTTGCAGAAATTTGAATTAAGTGCATAACCAGATCAAAACAATCAAACTCAGTGCTGCTGAGAAAGTTTGTAGAAATAAATAACTTCAGAAAACCAACCAAACAACAAGAAAACCAACCAAATCAACTCAAAATCAAACCAAAATTCCCATAATGTAGCCCTTCTTGTCCACAGGAATCTATGAGGAGGATCAGGGTGGGCAAAAAAAAGCAATCTGGCAAGCCTCACTACTGAGGCTCACTGGGCTGAGTACAGACAGGGCAGCGCAGTGACGAGTTTCACTTTCACCCCATGACAGGCAGCATTTCACTACCTAGTGCAAAAGAGAGCGACACTCGACATCCAGGCCCAAACACCATCATGACCAGTACACAAGTCCTGCTGACACCTCAGCAACTTCTACCTGAAGAGCTGTTTATAACAAGGTTGTGGAGTATAACTGAAGACACCATCTGGCCTGCACAACTTTTATCAGCGGCAATAACAAAAGATTACTACCTACCAGCCTTGCAAATCAAGTTAAGAGAATTTTGTTAGAGTTCTGCCAGACAAAAATAATGAAATATTTTGTATGAAACACACAGGATTTTCCTTTCAAAGGGCAGAGCTGTTTAAACAAAGTGAGCATCCTTCACCACTGAAAATCTTGAAACAATAAAAAAACAGAGCCTAAAAATTTAAAATTTCAAGAGCAGTCAGGATGTTCCAAACATCAACATCACTAAAGTAACTTTGCACCCAACCAAGTCGCCCTTATTTAACATTTTTCTGTTTCACTCTTCCTCGTTACATAGCAGTCCACAATGTTGTTATAGCAATTGGGTTTTGTTATGAATGCACTTTACAGCACACAACATGCTATAGACAAAATTTATAATGTGGTGAAGCAAATATGGTTTGCATACGATTTGGCTATTTTAATATATTAAAGTCACTAGTTCCTCATTATCCTTTCAATATATTTCCAAAGGAAAAAACTACTTTTCATGCAGCAATAGACGTAAGGAAGACTCATTTTAGTAAAGAAACACACCGGTTTCTGATGCTGTTAAATCTTTCCGTAGGAGTTGTACTAGGCGACTGAAAGCAGTCAATAGCACCTGCATTGCTTCTGAGGACACGCACAAATACAACCACCTTCCTGGTCCTGCCACTCAACCATAAACCCAACTGAATTTCAGATCGGCCGGGGAGCCGCTGCTCGCAGGGCCCTGGAGAAAATCCACACAGCAACTCCCTGCCACCTGTAGGTTAATTTAAAGCTACAGTTCTAATCATTATTCTTTATAAAGAAACAAACAAGAGCTATGTTTGTGCTAACCACTATAAATGCAGAGTCATCCTACTCACGAGTACGTAGGTTAACACATCAGCATCGTGAAAAGTTTTGCTTTCTTAAAGAGAGCAGAGAAGACGCTCCAGTACTGAAAATGATGGCTTTGGAACTTCACCTGTTTACCAGAATATTCAAATCCAAGGATTTAATTTCCCAGCTGCAAGACATCCCACTTCAAAAAGGAAAAAGTATTATTATCCTTCCTAACAGCTCCCAGTCAGGACTGGGGGACCCCAGCAGACAAAGGCAGGTTGGGCATGCTCAGCTCTTACCTGCCTGAAGCCAGCCAGCCGTCCCATGGAAGTCACCTGGATTTTGGGAACAGGGCTCACGAGGCGGCAACTCGATGGCCCTCAATCTTCTAACAGGGTTGAAAGTGGACTTTCTTCTGCCTGTTAGCATAGGGCAGGTTAGAGAAAGGATTGTGTCAAAGCAAGATCTTCCCTTTTTTTTTTTTAAGTTGGTGAAACTGCACGATCTTGTTTATTGTCTGCAGTGAACTGAAGTGTTACCAGCACGCCAAGCAGACTTGCAGCCCGCCCCAATCCGTCACTCGACTGCCTGAAAACGCACAGGCGATATTAGCCTCTTTTTTTTTTGGTTGTTGTTTTGGAGACGTGCCCTGAATTCCCGATTCCCGTTGTGTGACGACGGGGGGAGCGTGGGGGGGGTGAGGAGTCAGCAGAAAAGTTGGTCGGTGTGCGGAGCGCTGCCTCGGCCGGTGCCGCAGCGGGGAGNGAGGGGAAATACCCGCGGCAAACCCACCGGCCCCGGGCGGGGGCTCCCGCGGCAGCCCCTCACCTGCCCGCCGCTCCCGGGACGCGCCTCTGCAGCCACACACAAACTTTCACAGAGAAACTTTGGGGCCGCGCGGGCTGGGCAGGGGTCCCCTCCTGAACGGGACCCCTCTCTCCTCTCCTCTTCTCTGCCGTCCCCGGTGCCGGGCAGGGTGGGTCCCCGCGGGGGCAGGTAACCGGAGCGCTTGCCCGCCCGCCTGCGCCTGCAAAGCCCCTGCCGTTGTGCGGCGGGAGAGCTGCTCGCCGTTCCCGCCTCCCAGCGCCCCGGAGATTAAGCGCTTTGCTAACAGGTTTTGTTTGCTGTTACATATCCAGAGGTAGGCTCTCCCCGTGCTAGCAAATAAATGCATCTAAGCTGCCAGATAGACGCAAGTCATAGTTGTAATTAGCTACTAAAACAGGTAACGTAAAAACTTTATTGATGACAGGGAAAAATATTTAATTAGTGCTTATTAGTGCCTTGCAAACATTATCAGCTTATTGAGACAATAGACCAGCCATGTAGATAAATGGCGTTATCTCTCTTTAACGGGCACTTTGCTTCACTTACTTTTCTTCAAGGACTTCCTTGAAGAAATAGCTCTAGCTCTGTGTAAGGTGGGGGAAGGACAGAGGAGTTCTGACTTTCCAGAGCTATACTCAAACCAGTTCTGAACCGGCTCTCTCCCCTTTAGGCATTTTGCTGCAGTGCTGTGTACCTAGAATTACCCCACCACGCGCTGCTGAAATGCTCCCCGAGCCACTCTCCCACCGCTCACTTATGGTATAAGGCCTTTCTTGGAATAACAGTAATGTAACACTTCATGTTTTTACATCTTTTACCCTAACAGGTTTCAAATCATCTCACGCTGTTACAGCCAGAGCACAGGGATCACTTCTCCAACCAGTGAAGCGCAACCACCTTCGGCTGAACATCGCTAACCAGCTCAAGACAGCGTCTCAGAGCAGGCACCAGAGAGCTCAGCGCTGCTCTGATTTCCAGGGGGGCTTAACTAAGCAGAATGTAATTACCCCGACCAGAACTTAGACGTTGGGGATTACACATGCTCATTGCTCCAGGATCTGTAGCAGCCAAGACCTGTGTGCAGGGCTGTTCCCTACGAATCTCCAATCCTAGTGCTAAGCCAGCCTGCTCCTGTTTAGTTTGGGTTGTGTGAGTACACACAGCCTCACCGTGCTGCTATAATTTTTCTTTCTTTTATCTTACTTAAAGATCTCCCTAGTCATAGTTCGTTAAAGAGGCTAGCAACTCAAAGCAGACTCAAGGAGCAATTTTTTCCTTCTTTTCCTTTAAAGCCAACCATGGATCCATTATGATGAGTAAAGACTCTACCTCACTCCTGTCGCTTGTCTGGCTCCCTAGTAGAAATAAAAGGGGGGAAGGAGGGAAGGAGTTTAACAGCAGAGTATGCCAGTTGCTTGCTATTTCCAAGAGTTAAGCACATTTCCCCTTTTAGACAAACTGACAGGCATAGGATACTATGATAACCATATGCCCTAACAGAAAAAAATGAAACCTCATATTTAAATTACAGATCCATTAGTCCCTGACAGCCAGTGAAATTTTAGAGAAAAAACAACATGCCTATTGAATTTTGGTTTCCTGAGGTAATACACTCAGAAGATTGTAATGAAGGTCACTGAAGCTTCTAATAAGGATATACAGATTAACTTTCTGAGTGTTGTAGATTTAATTTCACTCAATAAGTACATGCTGCAAATATATTTCTTCAGATTGATCTACTCAGGCTGTACCCATCAAGTGATTAAAGTTATATATAATGCAGAAAAGATCAGATGTCTCAATTTTTATTAATTTTTTTTTTTTTTTTAGTTAAAGGAATAAATTAATTGCTTTGGGATAAATCCAAGTCTTGTTTTACAACTTAATAAAAAACAAAACTCTGTGCATTTAGCTTCTATAATACTTGTTCCCCCACAGATTCTTCCAGTGCAGAGGGCATATTCCAGCTATGGATTTAAGAATCTTTACAAGATTAAATATTCAACATTCTATTGAAATTAGACACTGGATTAGGAAGCTCATCGAGTATGTAAATGTAATCAGCACCTTCCGCAGCCTGACATGTAGCAAAAAATAAAGGAATTACGAAAGGACGGCGGCAGTTTGTCTGTGTCAGCGGGGTGGGGCCAGAGCCAGCGCCTGCATCAGAAACCCTATTCTTGGCAGGTTTCTGCACGTTTCCTATGACTTCTGGTAGACAAGTAGCTCAATGGTTAAAGTAACAGAGTCATCTTCTGAGGGTAGTGAGACAGGGACAGGATGGTGAAACCTCCTCACAGAAACAGTAGTCAGTGCAGTCAAAGAAGAAAGATAACACCTCATGAATTGACACTGACGCCTGCCAAAAATTACAGGTCAATTCGCTGATAGAAAAAAATACATTTATTCTATAGTAAGACCAATTTAGGCTCTTTAAGCACCGTTTCTGTGTAGAACATTTTCAGCTGAGCACCTTTTTGGCTCAGTTTAGCAGTGACAGCCATGGAGAAAACTTTGGTCCAGGAAAACAACTGCCTGTTGTGGGCTTCTAGGGCACACTGTGTAACCGCCCTAAGTCCCCCGTGTGAGCTCAGGCCATTTCCCCATAAGAGGTGGGACAGAAACCACATGCACCATTGCTGTGAGCTCTTAGGAAACCCCTTGTTCTTGCTGAACTTTCCTGGTTTCCATGTGATGTTTTTCAAAGTTTCCAGCAAAGTTAGCTCAGCCACCTACACAGATACACACATTGGAAGGAGTCAGAAGTTGGGATTTTAAAGAAGAATTTGATATGAAAACCATGACTGAAGTAGCAGCTGTGACAAAACTGTGCCTGTTTGGCCTGATCCTTTTCCAAAGGGGAAGGATTAGACCTTCAGAAGGTTTTTTTAGATTAGGCAAATTAATTCCAAGTGCCATTATCATTTACTGCAGTGAATTTGAGGATGGGCCACAATGGCACAGTTTCAGTGTTGTGTGTTGTATATCAATATAGAGCCGACTAGACAAACCTTTACTGATTAAAAGCATTTTATCCTTATGAAGGTGTCTTTTGCTCCAAGCTATAAACCATTCAGTAAGTAGTTTAATTTTATTTCCTCCAGCTTTTTAATTTTCAGCTAATTAGCTAGAAATACACCACCTACAACATGCTCCTTTTCTCAGTTAGGAGGCTAAAATTTGCCTCTACTAAGCATTGCTACAGGGCGTTTGCTTGTTTCTTTAAAAATCTGCTAGCAACTTGGTATAAAATTCATTTGCTCAGTAACTGGCATGCTGGAGTAATTATCAAAGCCTTTCTCAGCAAATTGTGTGCTCATTCAAAACTACTAGGCAGTTAAGAATGTCTCTTGTTCTTCAGCTATTACAAAGCTTCAGTTTTAAAAAGTCTTTTAAAACTAACCCAAACTTGACTTAAACACTTCAATGAGTTAACTGAGAAGCTATTTTATTCTAATGGCCTCCTGTATCAAAAGATGTTCAAAACAAGCCAGTAGCTGCAATCTTTTTTTTCCAAAGGTTAGCGGGTTATCTTACTCCAATTCTAAAATCTTCTTCAAATGGCAGCTACTACTCTGTCAAGTGCTGCAGGGCCAGAAAATACCTCAGGGTGTCATGAAAAAACCATTTTCTGTAAAAGTGAATTCATTCTGTATTTTAAAGGCTGGTGAGGACTTCCAGTTACAGGTTTAAATGGGAAGGTTCAGATTAGCTCTCCTTCTCTAACGCCCTCTGCCCTAGCACTGGGTGAGCAGGGTGTTCTCATGCTATTATACGACAGGTTTACGTCTTAGGTCAGGGTGTATCCAGTTTTGCAGGCTCCAGATGTGGAGGTTTTCAAGACAAGGCTGGACAAAAACCTGAGCAACGTGGCCTGACCCCGTGTCTGACCCAGCTGTGTGCTGGATGTTGGACTACAGGTTTCCTGTCATCCCATCCTGTGGGAGTTGTCCTCTGCTGTCTTCCTAGACCATCTGAAAATCGGGAGGTCACACTTTCACCAAAAATGTCTCATCTCACTTCAAAACTGAGATTTGAAGACTGCTACCCTACCACAGAATCACAGACCATAAATGAATGAACATTTAACTAACATTGGTTTCTAAAGCGAGGAGGAAGTTTCTCTGAAAGCCTTCATCACTTTCATGAGAAAATTTCAAGAGGCCTTTTGAACGGTGTTTGCAAAACCTGTGAAACATTGTAATTTCCAGTTCCCTTAGTTCTAGAGAAAGGGAAACATTTATCTTTGTTCTGCCAAATAATGCTTCATTATGATACCCCCCAAAAAAGAAGAGCCTGTTGTGTTAGAGTGCCTGGCTGGGAGATGGTTTCTTTGGTGTTTCAGTTACCAGTATCACAGTGTTCACACAAAAGTAATTCTGAATTTCTTAACTGTTTGGGTTAAGTGCTTTAAAGGCATTCATAAAGATCTTGAAGGATATGCTCTTAATGCTTTTCTTCAAGTTTTAACTGAAGGGACATTCGCAGACCCTCTCTGTCCATACTGTGGAGTCTCTACTTCTCAGCTACGACTGACTGCTCTTAGGCATTACACAGACTGAAAAAAACCCACCAAACCCCTTCTTAGAGCAATTTCATTATCTTTTACGTGACTACTAAATGTCAGAGAAATATTGCACTTTGGGCTCTGCATATCCCCTGAATGTGAGACAAACCAAATTCTCTTACTTTCAACAGCACTCCTGATAGTAGAAAGTTCTGCACTGATTCAACATCTGTTGACAAGCTGTCTGTATAAATTGTCAGACAAATGAACTGATACATGAAACTGAGTGTGCCTCCAAAGTGATTCACAATCTGTTGAAAGAAGACACCATACCATTAAATATGTAATTCCAGGGTTCTGGTTCCTCTTTCATCTTAAACTACCTGGAATAAAAAGCAGAAATATGGTGACATGACATTTTGGCTGCTGCCCTGAAGCACAGATGAAAGAGGACTGAATGAAATGAACCAGTACAGAGTTCTTTTAGCCAGTGTCAGCAGTACTACATGTTGAATGTTTGCATCGCTTATTAGGACCAATGGATGTATTTTGAACCCATCCTGACAGCCTGGATTCAAATATTGAGCAAATTATGACACGATGACATTAGGGTATTCATATGTGCTAGAAGAACGAAAAAGTTACTGGGAAATTCTAGGGTGATTGAGAGTGGAAAGTAGAATAAAGACTAGGAAGACTGATTTTATAGTAGGAAAGAGACAGAAAGAGAACTATAGATTTTAAAAAACAAAAGCTGGTGCCAGAGTTAATCCCAATTATTCAGTCACTATGTAGTGATTCACATATGGCCAAGTGTCAGTAATGTCCTGTGCCTTTGCACCTCCACGAGGTATTATTGCAGGTGCAGTCTAAGGAAAGCGAGGTTAAATATTCTATATTGGATGTAGGATGCATGCTGGCTAGCCTAAGACTTGGGGGCAATTTCACTGCTCATCACATACTTCCCTTTAGCTAGAAGTTGAGGTATATGTAAAACAAAACATAGCTTTTGAGGGGGCGTAACCAAGAGAGGCCTGTTATTGCCCATTTTCTGCCAAAAAATATTCTCACAATTGAGTTTTTAGCTGAAGATATTACACTGAGACAATGATAATTGCTCTCGTAGGCCATCTTCTTCTAGCTAGAAACTTTTAGTCTAATTACCATGCTCATGTAGCTAAACCTGTGGGCAGTATTTGACGGAGTTGACCATCATGTGGTGCTGTTTCGCATGAGATGCAGTAGGGTGGATAAAGCTGCACATCTCATTCTCTTATCCCTCCTCCTAGCCAGATCATTGTTTAGAATTACATATCAAGCTTTCCAAACACCAAAGTGCATAACTTTACACACTAAAAGGAAGAGTAGCCTGAGAGAACTAAATATGATTCTAATATTGGACTGTTCAAAGAGGAGGTCTGGAAGAACTGTTTCAGCTCAAGTCAGGAACTAGGCTTGGAGCTATTCTGGAAACAGGAATGATAACAGAAAATTCTTTAGCTAAGGGAATTTTCCTCCTGTCACATATCCACAGCCATTTTTGCTGCCTTCAGGCTCTGCTGCTGCGAAATGCTGTAAAAAAAGTGCAAGTGAGTGCCACAATGAATCCCCAGGATCATAAAATCTGAAAGCATCTCACAGGTTTCCTACAAATTCCCTTGGCTCAGCTCAACTCAAGTGTATATAAACCATGCTCTCCAGGATTTGGCTTACTTTCTGTCTAGTACAAAGGTTTCTCAGGAAGGTTTTTCTTTATTTTTAGGAAACTTTTCCTCATAATCAATCTAGTTTTCCCTTGTTGATTTCACGCCCTTTCCTTCTTGTTCGTTTCTCAAAGGACACAGAAGAGCTCACTGGTTTCTTTGTGGTAACCCGTTACATGGTAAATCATTGCTTCCCACTAAGCAAACCAAAAGGCAGAGCAGATTGTTTCCTTAATAGGAAGCAATCAGCCTTTACCCTATGTTTGAATTCTGCAATTAATTTATCTCACTCATTAACTCCATGTAAGCCACCTCCTTTCTCTCTCTGTCTCATTGTAACCTGCCAAACAAGGGTGATTTTCTCAAGGATGCTTTAAATGTCCCATTCTCCTGGCCAGGACTTTCTATAGATTTGTGACTACTGAATTCACCATTTCCAGATCGTATCAGAATTATCCATCTCTCTGTATTTGGGATGAGATTTAAGAATACATGATAAGTAATTTGGGACAGATTATGTGCTTCCACAAATGCACTTGTGCAGTGCTTTCATTGCTAGAGATGGGTATTCCACATTTGGAGAGGAGAGTATGATCTATCACCCCATCCAGGAGAGAATCTAAAATAATTTTAGGGTTTATCTTTATGTAGGAAAAGATCTATGTGCGTAATTAAGCACTTGCTGACAACTAGTGAACAGTAGCATATTCTCAAGTGCCTTTCCTAGTAATCACCTGATCTGAGCTTCACAAATGGACTGATTGTTTATACTTAAAGTGGTTTTTAAAAAAATGTGTGCTTGGGAATTTAATCAAATTTTGAAAATAGAAAACCTTCAATATTTTTGTTGTTCTGTAATTTTTGGGATTATTTTAGTACTATGCAAAAGCAGCTAAAGAATAAACAAAGCAGTCTGTCATTGTTTGGGTTTTTTTTGCTTTACAAATAAATGCTCTACTTCCTAATTACCCCTTTAAAGCTAAATGCTGAGGTATAAAACACATTGTTTAGGAAAGCTTTACAGTCATCATGGTAAATATTTGACAGTACTTGTAGAACTAAAGCAAAGATAAAGCTACCTATTGTGTTGTTTATAAACTGCAAAGTTCTTGGTCAGTAGAGATTGAAGTTTTTTAAATTTGAATGTTAGGAGAAGAAACTACAAGAAGTGTGGACTCTCTACACAGTTAACATCCTTAACCTAACACTTGTGGGTTTGTCATTGACCACATTTTCCAACTACATCTGTCTTAAACTATTTTGTCATCATATACGTTAAGGTCAACAGTGCTTAAGTCTACATGCATACACGATGTTGTATAGTCTTTGGATTTATAAATATAATTTATAAATATATCCATACGTTTCTTTGTTTCAAATTTGCAGGTCATCTAAAAAGAGCTGATCTTACAAAACCAATTGAAACTTCCAGCAGTGAAATAAAGTAGCAGGAATTTTTGTTTCTTTTTCTTAATCTCTTTCACAGACATTAAACTGATGTTAGGTACACAGTTGCTGCTTGTGTCAGTGTAATAATACTGACTGCCAAGCTATGTTCCCAAAATCAAATAAATTGAAATAGCCAGCATTTTCAAGATCATCTGCTGTAAAAAAATCCCATGTCAGGTAGCTCACACGGAAACCATCAACAATTCCCATTGACACCCTGCTGTCAGAGGTCCATACGCCACACACAACCAAATACATTCTCTCACCACAGTTTGGATTAATTAACTGATAAGTCCAGAGCTCCACATCATGAAACTCAGCTCCTATTGTGTCTGCAGCCTGGGCCACTCCAGAGCTTTCACCTGTGATTGCTCTTCTCACACCCCAGGACCTGCAGAAAATTCCTGTCACACCCTGTCTTCCAGGTGGAGTAACTAGCCAACTGCTGGCTGACAGCTGTGAAACAACAGATTTAATGGAGCACTGCCCCAAAACCATCAGCAGAGATGAACAAGATGGAAAAATTCAAACTGCCACTGAATGCCCAGTCTTACTATCACTAATTGTCAATTTACATGTCAGGGAGGGAGGGAGGGCGAGGGGAGTTTGAGTAAAGGTATTAAACAGCATTTAGCAGGTTAGGTAGGGGAAGTTTGTTTTCAGGTCATCTTTTCTTTCCAAGTGTCTGCAAACATGCTTTTAGAGTATGGTTTGTTTTTTTTGTGTGTGTGTGCAATATAAGGGTAAGGCATCCTCTACAGAAGGTCAGAGTGAAGGAGTCGACAGTATTTGCTCAGGTCTCCTTTGTTCCCAACAAGTGTACACATAGTGCTGTAACACTGATCTGGGGCTGCGGGCTGTAAATACGATTTCCATTCTGCCACCCTGCCAGCAAAATGGGGATCTCCATTTAGCTGCATCCGATCACAGTTTGTAACGGATGGATCAACTTCAAATAAAATCTATGAAATACACCTTGTGACATAAATGTATCTTGCATTCAGCATCTGCCTTCATGATGCTGCATTCTCTAGAAGCTGTCTCTAAAGATTACATTATAGAGAAAAAGAGACTTTTAGGCCATCAAAGAGGACTGAATGCAATCCTTTAAGAAGATGCTGGTAGCATGAAACCTGGTCATTTTAAATAAATGAGTTACAGCACCTTTCAGGTATTACACTTGCCCCTGAGCATCCTTTTTCATTTCTGCACTGTTACAATCTTGCTTTCTGCTTCGGAAAGATTTGTTTTCCCCTACCCTAATGTTAGAAAGCCAAAACCACCACCATTACCTCTATCACTGCCATCACCAAAAGCTGAGATAATTTGACAGGAAAAGCTGCAGTATCAACTACATGCAATTTAATATCTTGAAGTGTGCAGGCAAAATGAGTTATCCAGCCTTTAAAAATGTATAGTAGCTTTGGGTGTGTGATTAGGTTGAATATTCAGACAGAATGGCTTTCTTCTAGTCAGCAGATCCACAAACACCGATGTTTCATAACATGAAATTTTCCTCTAAATGAGATAATGAAATATCTTGTATTCCAGGAATGCACACTTTTTCATTTGGGATGATATTAAGCACTGATCAGAGCAGGTCAACAAATTTCACATTTCTGATTTGTGATCTTGTAAATAAGTGTAAATATTTGCAAGTATTTACACACAGCTGTTGGGAAATCTATGTCACACAGCTCTGCAAAACTCACGTCACGGCAGAAGTAGCAGTTTTCCGTGCTGGGAGATCGCAATCCTGTTGCCAACTCCCAGCTTCTAATGGGCACAGGTAAGACATTTTGATCTGGCATGTCCATGCTCTCCTGCAGGAGCACGAGTAACCATCATGTTAACACTGCCAAAAACTTTGAGTTGAGAGTCCTGAAGGTAATGGTGGCTGTGGCTCGCTGTCATCACCCAAGCCAGTGCTCTCCTCCATATTCATAGAGTCTGAGTCATTATTTCCACAGAGAGCCTGACAGCCACTGCAATTCCTTTCTTCTTCCCCTTCGAGCACATCTAGATCCTTACCTGTTTCTTCCAGGACTGTTTCCCAGAGGGAATGTAAGTCACAGTGATGCTGTGAGTATTTAGAAATTCCCTTTAGCTGCTGTCAGTCCCTTGCTCAAGCAGTGAAAAAGCAGCTCCTCAGCACCTCTCCAAAGAGACAGTGGCCAGCCAGGAAGCCAGTGGAAAAAAAATCTAGAGCTTCACACTACATATAGCAATTGAATGTGACGTGCTTGGAGGAACTGCAAGGGAAAAGATATTTTAATTGTAAATAATCCCACATTTAGCCATACCTGGGTAAATCTGCAGGGACTCTTCTGAGGCTGATGGGGCAGCTCTAGAGTTACCTTGTTTAGCAGAGCTCCACATGAGAAAAGCGTGCATGCTCAGGAGGACAGTAGCTCTATCTGAAGGTTAAGGAACAAAAAAACATTTCAGGAGCTTGAGGAAGAAAATTAGTGTGTGAACATGAAAACCTGAGGAAGAAATGAAGAAATTAATTATAAGACCAAGGGAAAAACAAAGAAGCATGAAGAAAAACAATTAGTAGTTGAAAATGCTCTTGAGTACAGTAACCTTGGAGAATGCATTGAGCTAGTAATGGTGGTTGCTGTCACTTAAGGCAATTATTTTATATCATATAAAGCTTTTTTTTTCAAACCAAGACGGAATTGTTTATGTTTTAGGAAGCAGCCATCAATAGTGAAATTAAATATCTGAACGAATGCAGGAACATGTTCTAATAAAATGTGAAGGAAGTAATCAGGGAAGATTATCAGCCTTGCCAGCCTGATATTTAGCAGCGATAAAAAAAGAAAGCCTGGTGTCAATGTACTTTCCTTTTTGCAAGCAGAGCCCATCTAGCATAATATTAAATGGCAGACACTCATAAAGAGTTTAAGAGCTTCTCTGCAGAATGGAGCCGAAGACACACACAAACCAAGATTTACACTGGATTAGTAAAATGTTTTACTCTCAATGCCAAATGAGGGCATCCCGGGATCAGCAATAACCTCCTGTGATTGCACAGATGAGCCTCTAGTCACGCAGTTGACCTGATTAGGATGCTGATGAGTTGCAAAGAAGTGAGGCTTTATACCCTGGCCTAGTGAAAGGAAAGGAAGACTTGCCCAGCCCAGGAGAGAAATGAAGGACCCACTTGCAACCCACGGATCTTTTTTACCCCCCCATCTCCAGGGAGCAAATGAATGATGGCAGTACCCAGCCACAAAATGTTATTTTGGTCTGGAGGTCCCTGGTACAAACGCCCATCCAGGCAGCTGAAAAGAAGGTCGCCACTTGCAATTACAACCTTACTCTGTACTGTGGATACAAATAACACCCAGTGACAGAGTATGGCCTCTGCCTGCTACTAGAGCCTAACAGATGGAGTAGCTGCTAAACTCAGCTTGCAGGATTGAGAAATTGGTTTTTTTGTCTTATAAGCAAGAGCGTGTGCAGACGAACTGAGGATCGCCTGCAGATCACAGAAATAAAATCTATTACTTTGCAGTTTTTAGGTCAACATACTGCATGTCATGCTCTTCTCTCATCTCTTTCCTGGTTATTTTATTCTAGAAAGTTATTTGCTTCCTGTTTTCTCACGCTCCAGAGCTGAACTTCAGCAAATGAAACTGGTGGGCTTTGCTCAGAAAACCTCTTAAAATTATTAATGCAGATCTTTGATGAGATGGCTTAAGATAGCTAGCACAACGTATTTGCACGTGATTTTATTGTTTTTCCTATGCTTTCATTATCATCATTAATGCTCATCTTTGATGAGGTGGCTCAAGCCAGGTAGAAAAGTATTTTTCATATAATTTCAAATTGATTTTCTGTGCTTTTATTGTAAGTGGGATTTGTATTAAAAAAAATAATAAAGACGCAGAAGTTTTTCTCAGTTTGTGCCAAAGCTTCACTCTGAAGCTTGATGCAAATATCTACTTTTCAACACATTCTTTCTGAAATCTCAGAAGATGATTTTAACAGCTTCAGAAGTTACGCAGTTCCAAATCTCTATTTTTAAAATATCCAAGTTTCTACAGTGAGGTGGTAATCATTTTAGCTACCATCTCCACACTTCTAGGCCCATTATAGAACCCCAGGCAGCTTTCTTACAGAGTAGGCTCCAAATCCCTGAGATACTAACAGAACAATTTTTGTGAGATGACATCTTCAGACTAAATCTTCGTATTTACCTTAATGATTAGTTCAAGTATTAAAGTGATGTGCCTGAGTGAATTTTTTGTTTGCATGAAGAAATCTATCTCCATCTCTATCTGCTTCTTTGTTTTAAATTGACATTTTTACTAAGTTGATTAGAACACGAAAATTACTTATCATGAGTCAAATATCCATGATTAAGGAGAAAAAATGTAAGTATGGATAGAGAGAGCTCCATGTGCACGGGTGCAGATCTACAGAGGGAATGCAAGTGAAAGATGCAACTAATTGGTAATCTTAAAAGTATAAACCAGGTGGTCTTCTGAATGTAGCCATTACAATTCATGATTTCTGTCAAAATATGTATTGATTTCTCTGTCTTAAGAATCAGCAGCTTTTCCCGCTGATTGAATTCTAATTACTCACTCTATAGTTACATTGATTTTAACAGACTTCTGGACAATTTTGTACCAGACTGGTTTCAAATTACACTTAATGAATTCATTGTGATTATTGACATAAAAACATCCATTCTACAGCAAGTTGAAAAAAAATAAACCCCTTTTCCTCCCTTCTGCACAGGGCAAATGTCCCCTCAGCTTGTACCATGCTCACCAGGAGAGGTCAACAGGCCTTGGGCTGCACTTCATGTCACCTCTGGGGAGAAAAGGCAGAAATCAGTTGGTTGTGTTTGTCTGAACACAATGATGAATGTGTCCATAGCAAACTGTGATTAGATTCATTGTACAAATTAGTATTTTAAACAAAAATTAAATCACTTTCCATATATTTCATCTAAGTAATGAAAATCTTCTATCTGCACACTCCAAAATATGAGTAAATATATATTAAAAATGGGGCAAAGTCCCCAACTAACAAGCAGGCAACATGTGAAGCGCAGTAAAGATCCAGAGTAAAAAGTTCAATTACAGCTTTTTGATCTGTGGACTTCGGAAATATTTGGTTGCAGCCTGTTGTTGTGTCTGTCGGTGGAGGACAAACATTCTACATCCAGTGCCACTTGGACTTTATGGGTCTGCCTTGACACCCTGAAGCCATGGGGTTTGGATGATGGATAGTGAGGTGCCTGTTTCAGCCACCTGAGGCTGTCCCCAAACTCCTCTGCCTGCTCCCAGGGTAACTCCCTCAATGATTGGTCCTCCTGCCTGCCTGATGTGCAAACAGGCACAGACATTTGCATTTACAATTAACTTCAGGGAGTCCTTTTTGGCCTCATGGTTTAATTTCCATTTACCTTGGACGTTGGCCCCCTACCCTTTTGAGTTATTGCTGTGTAAAGGAACATTCAATATTAGAATCATAGAATCATAGAATCATAGAATCGTTGAGGCTGGAATAGACCTCTGAGATCATCAAGCCCAGCCTATGACCCCAACACCACCACACCCAGCTAGACCATGGCACTAAGTGCCAAATCCAATCTTTCCTTAAACACCTCCAGGGATGGCGACTCCACCCCCTCCCTGGGCAGTCCATTCCAGCGCCTAATGACCCTTTCTGTGAGGAAGTGCTTCCTAATATTCAACCTAAACCTCCCCTGACACAGCTTCAGGCCATACCCTCTTGTCCTGTCACTA
>VWZK01008068.1:0-53441 GCA_013396935.1 Baryphthengus martii | reverse complement strand
CCATGGCACTAAGTGCCACATCCAATCTTTCCTTAAACACCTCCAGGGATGGCGACTCCACCCCCTCCCTGGGCAGTCCATTCCAGCGCCTAATGACCCTTTCTGTGAGGAAGTGCTTCCTAATATCCAACCTGAACCTCCCCTGACACAGATTCAGGCCATGCCCTCTTGTCCTGTCACTAATTGCCTGGGAGAAGAGCCCGACCCCCACCTGTCTACAACCTCCTTTCAGGTAGTTGTAGAGAGTGATGAGGTCTCCCCTGAGTCTCCTCTTCTCCAGGCTAAACAAGCCCAGCTCCCTCAGCCTCTCCTTGTAAGACTTTCCCTCCAGTCCCTTCCCCAGCCTTGTTGCTCTCCTCTGGACCTGCTCCAGCACCTCAATACCCTTATTGAAGTGAGAGGCCCAGAACTGCACACAGGACTCGAGGTGAGGCCTCACCAGTGCCGAGTACAGGGGGAGAATTCCATCCCTACTCCTGCTGGCCACACCTAGGTTGAAAGCTAATTGCAATCATCAACTTTAATAAGATATATTATTAGATCTTATTTACTTGAATTATCTATAGATCAAAGACACAATCAATGGCAGCCTTCAAATATTTCCAAGTCAATATTTCCACACATGTTTTCATTCAAACATTACCTAGAGGTGTTTTGCAACTGAAGGCCCAGATTCTACTTGCAGGTTTTCTTTAGGCTTTGTTTTCTCCCTTCTGAAGTTCACTATTTCGGGTGCAACACTTCTGGTGCCAAATGTGATTGAAGCAGTAGGATATCTACAGGTCCAGACCATATCTGATGTTTTTATTATTATGAAAATATCTAACATACCAGACGCAGTAAAACCTTGCAGTCCTGTTCATGGATACATCTTCTCCGTGATTTCAAGTCCTCGTTGAGGTGAGACATGGCCACAGCCCTGTCCACTCCCACCACCACCATTTCCATGGGAGAGAAGCAGAGTGTGCAGATCCCAGCTGTGATGTGCCTCCTCCGCTCTGCCCTTGCCCCACGCCCCGGAAGGACGTGGCTCCTGCCCTGTGCCTGTTGCCCTTCTGAGATGGACGTCTGCCTGCTCTGTACTGGAAGAAATGCGACTTCAGGGTATAATTTTCAGTATAAATGGTGGAATTGTGGGTGAGCTAGAGCAAAAAGAAAGTAATGGAAAAAAGCGATGAATTTAAAATCAGACAATGATTTTACAGCAGATGCCTATCATGCATTCAGAATCACCCCCTTACTACGTGTACCCATTCTGGAAGTGGCCTACAGAAGTTTTACTGCAATGACAGGTTGTTTTCCTTTCTAACGAGGAAATGAACAATGAGTTCTCCTTGAACTCAGCACGCAGAGAATAATTCCAGTAGTCAGGACAGTTTGATGATTTTAGATGTTATTTTCTAAATTATAAAGCTTCCCGTGGAGATGAACTTTATCTTGCAGTCTGCAAACTGTCAGATGATTAATCTGGTAAGAGCATTAAATGATCTAAAAATTTGTACATCATATTTTGAAGAAGAAAGTAAATTAAAAGAGTTCTTTAAATCTCAGACCTGAGTGGTTTGTTCTCTGTTAGGATAAACACATCAAGTTAGGGTTTACTCTGAGCAGCCTAGCAGAAAACAATCTGCATAAATAAATGAAATTTTATCAGACAATGAATAAAAGATTCAAACAGAAAATTGGTTTTCTTTAGTTTCTATGAGGAGTAAAAGGAACAAAATTACCAGGCTATTTCTTTCCCCTTAAAATCTTTTTATAGATAATGGTGAACAGATGATTCTGTTAAACTTCACTTGCGATGAATTCAAGGCAAGATAATATCATCATCCATCTTTTTGATGAACCTCATCATTTTATCTTCAATCTAAATCCAGGAGAAAAACTGAACAAGCCATGCGTCTACACATCTCTTCATTTAAAAATTACAGCTGAAGGTTAGAAAATGTTTAAGGTCAGACTTCTAAGCTACCATCTGGAGCTCATTTAACAATTGCCAAGAACATCTGCCACTACTGCACGTGCCTAAGACAAAACTTAGCCAACGTCACCTTTTCTTTTGAGGACAAAATCCTAGAGCCGCTGCGATGCTTTGCTGCCGGCAGTCAGAATTTAGTGCAAATTCAGTGCAGTTTGGCAACCAGTGGAGCCATTAATAGATAAAGAGAGTTTTGTAGTTCTTAACACAGTGTTCACCATCGCAAAGCCCCGTCTCACAAATAGCACCGTCATTCACAGCTTTGCGAGACGCATCAAAACCGTTGGGGAGTGCGTGGGTCTCTCCTGACTGCTGAGAACTGAAACGCAGTCGCTGGGTAGTCAAAGTGAACTCCCATTGCTGCTGCCGGAGCCGCCCCTCTGCAAAGCGGCTTCAGCTCTCAGGTTGCTGAAGGCACTATTTCTCAGAAGTACTGTAAAGTGAAATATGAACGCAGACACTTAAGAGCTAAACAAAACATGTCCTCAGAGATGGGGATAATATTCTCTGAACTTTCACGACAAAACTGAGAGATACAAAAATCAGAGCAACACATGCCTTGCAAGGTCTGGTGCCTCACATAGAGCTCTGTGTCTTTATTCATATTTTAAGATACAGTAAATCCCACTGGCTATTAATTTCATACATTGGAGAAGACATTTAAAGTTTTAAAAACACTGTAAGGTTGCTATTCTTTACTCACACGCATGATTTTCCCGTAGCAAGAAGTAGACTAGTGATAAGAAACCTGTATTACTAAATACAGGATAAATGGATTTTTTTTTTCATCGTCTGTGTGGAAATTATCCTCTCTAAATGATGGACATGACATATAAAATGTCTATTAAGATACGAAGAAAATTTTAACTAGAAGGAGATGTTTTACATGATTGCATCATTAATTTAGTGACTTGATCAGACAGGGCAGGCGCTTTCAGACATGCTCAGGGTGGCAAATTTCTGCAGTTTGGTAAATGTCACGCATTGGATTATTTTCCATAGGTGCAAAAAGTAACACAATGTATTAAATATTTAGTGATTCATCTGTACTATGTAAGAACTGATATGTGCAATTCAAGATAATGCCTATGTTTATTAATAGGTAAAATAAATAACTTGATTCCATTTACAGAGGACTGAATCTATATTTTAATGGTGTCTAGAAAGCAGAGAAAATTGAAACGATAGCCTTCATTTAATTGAAAAGCCGTGAATGTGATTAAAATCCCCACATTGATTATAGATCAATTTACCTTTGGAACTGAAAAACAGGAGTTGTGCTCCATGTCCTGTTCTTTATCAGATTTTAAAATGCTTTACATTTTGCATTTTAACAGATGGCAGAATTTAATTCTTATGAGAGGGACAGGAGTTATGTAGAAACTGGTTGTCCTATGGTGTGGAGAAGACTAATGAAAAGTATAGTGTCTTGCTTTTCTTTAGTATAGCCAAACATATATCTGCTAAAAAAATATAATAAAATTGGAAGTTCTACAAAATCTTTGTGTCTCTGTGCAAATAAAGACAAAGGTGCTTGCAGCCAAACCTCCAATCAAGCAACTATTTTTCTTACAAAATTCAGAGCATTGTTATAAAATCCATGACACAAAAGACATTGAATGTGATCTCTGCCTTGCCTTATCTTTCCAGTTCTGTTCAAGAACTTTAACCAACAGAGACACCTGTTACTTTGAATATGTTTTCACATTTTTTGTTGATGTCTAGAAATTGTTTATCTTCAGCAGGATTTAAATATTTTCTCCACTTTTAAAATAAATGTTTCTAGATCGAAAAGTCTGCTCCGAGCTCAAATAGAATTTGTAAGCTGGCTGGACATCATGGTACGACTCTGGAAACACCTCCTCACCTCACCCAGATTAGTTTAGCCTGTCGCTGAATCCTCAGTCTGATGAATCTTCCTGGAGTAACATTTTAAATTTTAAAAGATCTTCTCCTTTTGAAATTGAATTAAGAAGTGAAAAGTGGTAGTTCTTCACAGAATACCCACAGATGTAAAGCAAAAGATATCCAAGTCTTTAATTACTGCAAAAGGACAGAGAATGTTTAGATTATTGATAAACTAGATTTATGAGATCAAACATATATAAATTACGTTGACGGGCAAAGTTTACAGGATTTTGTCGTACATTTTGCATACTTTAAAATAGCAAAGAAAAATCCTATTTATGTTTTGCATGGAGCAGGAGAAAGACATGTCCGAGTGGAAACGTGCACGGGATCTGTATCTAGGAATACAGTTACATCCTTTTAAATAGAATTGGAGCTTTTTTATTGGGTTATTTTAATTATTATTTTGTATTTTGCAGATAGTGCCATAATTCTAATAAAGCTAGAGGAACAGCTAAAGCTATGTTTTATCTGTAGTTGGTAAGCGTGTGCGCTTGCTGCCCATGTTTACTAAGCTGTATTTTTTTGTAATGTTGAAGATACGTGAAAAATAGTCACAAATTATTGCATTAATGCACATCTAATAGCAGCCAGTGTCACCAGCTACTGCACAATACCTTCTTTGTCCCTCTGCAAAATAAGGATGATAACACTGTTTACATTTACTTTATATCAATGCAGTACAGTCCTCCTCAGTCCTGTCCTACCAAGCAAGTATATTTAAGCATTGGAAGTCCTTGAGAAAGAGGGGAGACAAACAAAAAGCAAAAGCAGGACAATATGAAATCAAATTATACTGGAGAGTTGGGGAACTTTAAACCTGGGGCAAGCAAGTATCAGTCGGATGTTTTTGAAAGAGAAACATTGCGTGGCCAATATTTTCCCTTTACTTTTATTGAAGATATTTATAGGTTTTAATAACTGTAAAGACTCACACTCAGCATTTCATGTTGCATGCTCTGTGGTAGTTGTAATGCTGATAATGCCATAAATACAGCTTTATGATACCTTGGTGGAAACAGATTTTTGAACGGTGCGTGTCAGTCTGGTGGTGCCCCTCTCCCACAGCCCTGGCTCTGGCCCTCTGTCACCCTTCCTCTCCCCATGGGTCTTCCTGGGCTGCCTGGCAACAGTTTGGAGCTGCTCAACAAGTGACAAAATCATCTTCTTTTTTCATACTGTGTCTTGCTAAGCCCAGCTGCATTTCCTGGTGCTATTGCAGAGGACTGGTGCAAATCAGGGAGGGGTTGAAAAGCTGTCACACATACCCTCCTGACTTCTAGCTGCTGAAAGCTGATGTTTCAGGGTCTTTCTCTCCATCATTAGGCAGAGGCTATTGTGGAGATAACTCAGTTTGTGGTGAGGTTCAGTTGGGCTGGGGAAAGAGAGAGAGGGAAAAAAAAACCATGGAAAAGGGAATGATGGCCAAGGAGGGAAAGGTTAGAAGAAAACTGGAGATTGCAAGAAACAGGGGAAACCAGAGCATTAAGAGACAAAAAAGTAGGTTAAAATGTCTGAGAAAAGGAGTTGGGAGGGAGGGAAGATAAAGGAAAGGAAGTACTGAAGGTTAGTTTGAAAAGTTTGCTGACAGTGTGAAAAAATGTGTAGCATCAGGAATTCCCCAGAACTCCCCAACTCTACAAACAGGAGAAGACAGGCAATGGCTGAAAGAGCTGGTCTTACTTTAATTAAATGTTTATTTAAGTCTAACATATTTGAAAATTATAATTGCTTTCCCCTAGCAATGCCCTTAACCAAGCCCCTTTCACAGAGATCTTTGAAAAGCAGTCAACTCATAAAAAAATCCCAGTTGGAAACCCTTTTTCCCTGAAAAAGAAGTTTACCGAAATCTTCAAAGGCCAGAATCTGGCATAGTTTTCTCTTGAGTAAAGTTAACTCCTCAAGCTGAAGCCCTGCCAGAAAGCACAATGTGCTCTAGCTAGCTGCAAGCATGGTCGCTGCATGCCCAGACCCACGAGAAGGAGTGATTGACCTTCCTGCTCATCTGCCTGCCCAGCCGTCAATACCTCACTCAGCTCATGTCATCTGCCTGTGTTAACAGAGCCCATTTTTTTGTTAGTGGGCCAGGTGGCAAACTGCAGCCATACAACAGCTGTCTTGTCAGCAGCTGAACTATATCTCTTCACCAAAGCCAGGATGGATGTGTTCTAGAACACTGGCATGGGTTGCCCAGAGGGGCTGTGGAGTCTCCTTTACTGGAGACATTCAAAACCTGCCTGGACACATTCCCATGTGACCTACTCTAGGTCCCTGCACTGACAGGGGGTTTGAACTAGATGATCTTTCAAGGTCCCTTGCAACCCCTAACATTCTGTGATTCTGTGCGATTCTGTGATGGTTGAGGGTCATACCAACACAGCTCTCTGGTGTAACCCGTCCCTGCTCACGGACTGGTAGGTGTCCAGCTGTGGCATTACAGAACGTGGTCTGTAACCAGGGCCATAATTCCACGGCATGAACAAAATAAATGAGTTTGCACAGAGTTTCATTCAGCAAAAGATAATCAGCTCCCACTGCTCTTCAGTGTCAGTGGAGATTCTCCGAACTAGCAGATGAAAGACAAGTGGCAATAACCGTACGCCTGAGCAAACTGTTGTCATTCAGAGACCACAGAGCTGAGGCCTGGTTCAGATGACCTTTTCTTGCATAAGACTTCTGCTGACCGTAATTGATTTTAATGTGTAAGAACAAATCTTTCAGAAGAAATAATATCACATTCCTACTGTTGAGCAATTAAAATCCACAGGGATATTTAGAGAAAATGAAAATTCATGTTCTTGCTGCAACATGCGCAAAAATATATGGAGTAACTAGTTGTCTAAAAATCTCAAACAGACAGCAAAACTTCTAAATGTGACTGATGTTGGGAAACCACAGACTCAATGTTCTGAAAATCAGGCCCTTTTAATCCATTTTAGGTTAGGTACTTTAATAGTCATGTCACACGGTCTTTGTGATTTTGATATTAGAACAGACACAGAATAGAGGTCAACAGAAAGAAAAACCCAATAATAATGAAGCAAAGAGGCATATATATTCCTGTCTTCGGCAAATACACGATGGACCTGGCTGGGTATGTCTAGAGGAAGTGATTTTTCAAACAGAAAAATCATTTTGTGAAATAAAGCTTTCATCAATACTTTATATACTGCTTCAGCATGGAAAGAATTTCTGGTCAGAGTACCTGTACAATCAGCTACGCACTGGCTACGGTCCCTGCTGGGGAGGAGGACTAGTGAGACTGAAGTCTTTGCTATAGCTCATTTCATCAAGAGACCTGCATCTCTGACTCAGAGAGGAGTGCCCAGACTCCTTGACTGCAGTGGGCAGCGTTTTGAGAGGGATGCTCAGAGTAGTACATTGCCTTCCTCCAGCTCCTCTTCCGCNCTCAATGTTCTGAAAATCAGGCCCTTTTAATCCATTTTAGGTTAGGTACTTTAATAGTCATGTCACACGGTCTTTGTGATTTTGATATTAGAACAGACACAGAATAGAGGTCAACAGAAAGAAAAACCCAATAATAATGAAGCAAAGAGGCATATATATTCCTGTCTTCGGCAAATACACGATGGACCTGGCTGGGTATGTCTAGAGGAAGTGATTTTTCAAACAGAAAAATCATTTTGTGAAATAAAGCTTTCATCAATACTTTATATACTGCTTCAGCATGGAAAGAATTTCTGGTCAGAGTACCTGTACAATCAGCTACGCACTGGCTACGGTCCCTGCTGGGGAGGAGGACTAGTGAGACTGAAGTCTTTGCTATAGCTCATTTCATCAAGAGACCTGCATCTCTTGATGTTTGAGATGGGATGCAGCGTTTTGAGAGGGATGCTCAGAGTAGTACATTGCCTTCCTCCAGCTCCTCTTCCTCATACTCCTTTCTAGCCCCCAATGCAGCCCAAACAATGCCTGGTGGTTGTGTCACTTTGCTGGAATGTGTCTGGGAATCTAAACAGGGATGTCTTCCACGCTGTTGGCAGCTACTGAAGAACTGGAGGATCCCCCAGCCCCCTGGCAAGCTTCTCAGTTAGAAGCATCCTCTTTCTCTATCGCAGTTGGTGGTTGTTAACAGGAGAGGAGTTCATAAAAGGAAATTGAGTTTTCCATTTCTGAAGAAAAATCAAATGACTTTCTTTGAGTCCGAGACCCAGGCAGACACAAATATACCGAGTGTAATTTTGTGATATCAATTTAATTGCATATTTCTTTCAAACTATATGACCACCTGGATGCAGTCACAACAATAACAACAGCAAATCAATGTTTGCTGAGGAAATGCAGTTAAGTATTAAGATCTAATAATATGCTCTCTTGGAAGCAGCTGTAAAATTCTTTGTTTCCCTTTGCAAACAGTGTGTTAAGAATGCCAAGAATCAACAAGTGTCTAATATTATTCTTCCCCAGATGAAATGAAAATATATTGATTTCTATGAAATAGATTCCCTAATATGTAAACACATTATTCTAAGACTTAGAAGATTCATATACTTCTATTTCTGCTCTCTTCTGAAAACATTTGAAGGAAATATTTTATCAAAAGAATAAAATAAAATGTTTGTATTGGATTTGGCTGAGCTGGAGTTAATGTTCCCCACAGAAGCTCTTATGGTGCTGGGCTTTGTATTGGGAGGCAGATGAGATGCCGGTGTTGTGGCTGCTGCTGAGCAGCGCTCGCTCAGCACCAAGGCTGGCTTTCCAAGATCCATCCCCCACACCCAGTGAGATGGGGTGGGCAAGATCACGGGAGGGTACACAGTCAGGACAGCTGACCCAAACTGACCCAAGAGATATTCCACATTGTGTGACGTCAGCTCAAGTATAAAAGGGAGAGAAAGGAGGAGGAGGATGGGGGCATCCGGTTGTGAAGATGCTTGTCCTCTGAGCAACCGCTATGAGTGCCAGAGCCCTGCTTCCCGGGAAAGGCCAGATATCGCCTGCTGGTGGGAAGTAGAGAATAAAATCTTGTTTTGCTTTGCTTCACATGTGCAGCCTTGCTTTTCTGCTTTTTTTCTATTAAACTGCCTTTATCGTAACCCACAGGCTCTTCCCATCTTACTCTCTCTCCCCTTGTGCTGAGGGGACTTGGTGGGTACCTGGCGCTCAGCCAAGGTCAACCCACCACAACCTTATATATGCTTCCTGTAAAAAAAGCCACCAAATACGTAATGCACCTTTTCAAACATTTGACATATACATTCCTAAGTTTACCTTATATTTACTTGAAAAAAAGACATCTATGAACACTAAAAGACATGAGTCTGCAAGGTTACTTCAGTATGATGACATCATATCTGGTCGTGAGGCTGAATTTCAGAAGTTCTCCTTCTTGCCTCTTGCAAAGACCACTTGTGCTATGCATTCAAGTAGTGATTCTACTGCTTTAAACCAGCATAAGAACCACAGAAGGGTTGAAGAATAGGAGTGAATTGGGTAAGAAGCAGCCCCTGTAAAAGGGGGTTTTGCAACTGAAACTTTAGTTAATCATTCCTTTCATTTTCTTATAAAGGGAAACCTTTACAAAGCTTTCAAAATTTTATTAGCAGTCTTTTAGTTATCTATGAGGGTGTTCATCCTGGTTAATGGGACAAGAAGCAGAAATGCTCCAAATACTGTAGAAGAAGGATCATACTGACATATTTCCAGCCTCGCTGGCTGGAGAAACTGTCAAAACCCTAGGAATTTCTCCAGTGCAATCAGTCATTTGAGCCCTTGCACTCTTCTTTAATTTGTCTGTTATGGTAAGTCTATCAGGAAATCCATGACTGTATCTACCTGGTTTTATACACGTAAATTGAGAGAAACTTTTCAGATTTAAGAATTTCAGATTTTAGAAATATCCTTTATTTCTCTATTTTTTTCTTCTGTCTTTTCCTCAGAACGGACTGTCATCATTTAGATTTGAGACACAGGCTCCTTTAACTCATCAGCCGAAGTACCTTTCTTTGGGTCTTTGCCCTGGAAACTACTGTTTCATAAATATCTTCCATTTCCCAGCAGCTTTGCCTTGTCTTGAGCACATACATAAAGGAAAAGGAAAGGCCCACAAGTTACCAACTGCTCAATAAAGGACAAAAATCCCATTCCTGTCATGGAACAATGCAAAAAAACAAGGCAAAGAAGTATGTGTTATATTCATGACTACCTAGGATGACAAAAGGGGGAGGTAACCGTGAGATTAACAGAAAAAAAAAGATCTGATTCGGTCACAATAACTAGGTGGAAAAAAAACCCATATATTACAATTCAAGTTAAATAAAAACCTGTTTCTGTCTAAGACTTTTGCGAATTTGTCCATGAGAACTTCACTATTTAAACCAGGTTCCTGTGGTACAGCCAAGTTTAGAAAGGATTTATTTAACATGCCATTACAGCAATTAGCCCCAGGGAAAGTTCAGCTTGCATATCCAGCTTCTAAATATGTCTTGAGTTTGTATTTATTAAGTGAGTTCCTTTCACCCCCTACCGAGTATAAATTTTTCCTTTTTTTCCTCACCTCACAGCTCCTATGAAGCTTTCAATCCGAGCTCTTCCCTGAGCAGCTGGCATGCCAGAGGTCTATTCCAGAGGCCTCCTTCCACCTTTCCTGCTGAGGACACCAGCACAATGTGTGTCTTAGTCAGGTACATTTGTCAGGTCCCATGTGTCAGTCTGGATCATGACTGCAGAAGTAAGTAGGTACAGACAGGATGTTTAAGAGGCAGAAACAAGTTCAATTTCTAGCTCTGATGTCACTTGAGGTAAGTCATTTAGTTATTACCTATATCTCAGCTCTCCAAGGCTACATAGGGATAGTAAGAGTTTATCTCCACCTTGCTCATTCAGTTCACAGTGGATGAACTATCACTTGCAGTGTTTATTTACAGCATGTAGCACACCTTGAGTCCACTCTCATTTTAGGACTCCAGACACAACACAAAAAGTTCTTTGAATCCTACGACTTTGATCAGACCTTCACAGCAAAGTAAGAGTAACACTCCGCACTATGGAGGATATTGTTTCTGGTGTCTGAAAACTTCTAGGTTTGAGTTTCCAGAATGTCATTTTATTTAAAAAGAAATTACAGTTTTAAATCTTCTGGTTTTATTGTTCAGGTTTTGGCTGTATGTCAGAAGAACTAAGAAACACATAAACGTTCTAGGTTTACACTGGTGTTGATGTGGCTGTTGCCACTATGCACTAAATGACAGGAAACTTAAAGGAGTTGTACCTAGAGTTGCTTGTCTCCTAAATCCGAGACATGTCTTCTGTTGCTTGTACCCCACTCTAGGTAACAAGGAGCAGGAGCAGCACTGGTCTCCCTATTCACAAAGAACTCTGGGCTTCTTGCCTTCACTTTTGCTTTTCCTTTCCCACCATCCATAGCAGTGACTCTCCATGTTCCTTAGGGAACAGAAAAGGAAGAGATTTCTTAGAGGTTTTGGCTGAATGCAGGCTGTGTCACCAACATCCCAATGCCACAATCCCACTTCTATCTGCTGTTGGCTGATACGCATCCCGCAGTGCATGTGGCAGGAGCTTGCAGTCTATGTCCTGGGTGCTATCTCCAGCATAATGTGGGATCATTTTCTGCTACATTTTCAGCAGGATTTCCCATGACATTCAATGCACAGAACAGAAAGCAACTCTAAATCTGCTGGGTTTTTTAATTCTATAACTGAAATTAGGTTCTTTCAGTAATTTTTGATGAGTATGCGTTTGATAGTCGTAATGACTTGTGAGTATTGCAAAAGAAAAACGGTGTTTCAGAGCCTCTGCTTGCTGTACGTATCAGCAATGAGAGGCTTAGGGAATGTCACTGCCTGGGTTAAAAGAGTCATGTGGCTTTGGCTCTGCAATATACATGAAAAATTAACCTTTTTCACTGTGCATACTCTTTCTGCATACCATACTGAACATACATCCATTATACACCGGCTCTGAACAAAGCACAGTGAAGTCATTGTACAGTGAAACCCATGGAGCTTTTTTTCTCAAGCATCAACAGCATTGACCAAATTTTGATTTGCTGGAGACAAAAAACCTCATCTAGTTTCATTTTCTACCACTTAGGTCTGTGTCATAAGAATGAACCAAAGTACAATAATACTTCTAGCAAATGACTTCATCGACAAACCCATAATTCTCCAACAGTTCCAATCACTGGACTTCTTTTATTTTCAAGAGTATTTTGACCCCTCTACTCCAACAGCCTCAATAAATTAAAATCTGAATATTTCCCAATCCATTTCCCAGCATTATTTCCTTCACGTTACATCTGAAACGTTCAGGATGAATGGCTATGGCAAGAATAAGGAAGAGGAATTTCAAGGGCTGGGTGAACACTACCCAGAGTACTGCTGCAGTTTAAGATTAACTGACATCAGCTTGACCCACCACCTGCCTAAAGGAAAATGGTCAGATAGCATTCAGTAAAGTTTATGAGATACCAGTTCCCACTGTGCTGTACGCAGGTCTTTAATTTGCTGTAATTTATGTCTAGAAGTCTCCCTAGGCGAGCTGCTTTGTCACAAAAGTGACAGAGAATCAAACCTCCAGTCAGTGATCTTTTTTTCACTTTTCCCCAGTATCCTTTGGAATGAAAGGAATGTGATACAGAGAAAAAACAGTGCAAGTCTGATGAATAGTCTTCATGGGGCAATCATGAATAAAATAGAAATGAGTTACATAAGGATTTGGAGAGAAAATGTACGTAATTGCTTTCAACTACTTGCTTAGTTGCACAGAGCTGAGTAGGACACATGATTAAGTTTCATTTTAAAGTTATTTCAAATTTAATTCTATTAATTTTAAATGAAAAAATATTTTCTGTGAAATCTAATTTGGAAGAAACAAAAATTCTGCTCCTTGATCATAAATCTATGCCACATTCGAAGTGCTAATTTTAACAAATGCAATGAAGAAATAAAGAGGCAAAGTTATCCTGGAAAAATAAATTAGCATGAGCTTTTGAACTTCAACCAGCTTTCATCAAGATCAAACTTCTATGTAATGTTAGAAAAGCACTTCTATGCTTTAGTGGTAGAGGCTGTCTGGTTATAAAGAAGAATAATCACATCTGTTTTTCCCTCACTGAATTCCTGAAGTTAATATGGAATGGCATAGTAGCTGTGAGCATTTCCTAGTTTCTGGGGTGACGGGAATATTTCTCACTGATTTCTACTGACCCCTTGTGGTAAACTAAACTGAATCGCAAATGCTGAAGACGACTTTGGAAAGGACAGTCCCCACTCTGGGCAGGGAAAGTCTCAAGAGTTGACTCCGATCATCTCAACGACCTCCTAAAAGCACGACATCTTAGGCTGTCAAGAGCCCAGAAGATGATGAAAACTCAAAAGTTGCTCTTAATCCACGAGGGGAAGACAGCAGATAATGAGTAACAGTATGTACTTCGTTGTATACGACAAGGTTCTAACACTGTAAGAAATGTTGTAGTGACATCTCAAACCATAAGGCTGAAATTCAAGTAATTTACTCCAGTCACCAAAAACACAGGATGAAATCAGAGGCTAATTTATGTAACTTTTAGTTTGCACTATTGGGAAATATATGTGCATATAAATATCTTTCCAAACAAAGTTCATCGCTAAGGTGGACAATTATTCAAAGAAGGGCATTGCCAGTGTGTTGGGTAATTTAATTTAGATTTCAGCCAGAAGGGAGACAGGACAGGCTATAAGTGAGATGTTTTCAGATATTCCAACATCTAGCTTTTCTAAAATACATCTTACATCTGGCTGTAAGACAAGAAGTTAAAAAAAAAAAGTCTACTAAAAAAAAGATTTATTATAATATGTGCTCACTCTCAAGTGCTTTATAAATTGCATACTCACTACACAAGCATTCCTTCAGTTGAGAACAAGACAAGGGACATGCTACTTCCATTTGTTCAAGCAACAGAGTCACTTCCAGAAGATAAAAGAACAAATAGGAATATTAAACGCTGTACAGAGAAGTCTACAATTTGATTTTTACATAGAGAAGGTACATCTGAATCTCACACAGTCCATATTTGTAGGAATTGTGCTAGAGAGGTTTGGAATAGCTGAAATACTGTTTCTTGATGAGAAACAAAAAAAACAACGTAAGAAGTTCCAGATCTCATGTCACATTTCTCTAGTCTTTGCCAAACCAGGAAAGCTACTACCTTATCTGACACGTCTTCACTTCAGTTGGTGGTTAGTTATATTAGGTGGGAATCTGCTCCAGACTATTTAACACATGTGGAACCTATTCAATGGAGTCGGTATTGCTGCCATTCTTCGCCTTCTTAAGAAAAAAAATAAATAGAAGAAATAGCTGGAACTAGTTATAAATCTTATGTTGGCTAAGTACACAATGTACTATATACAGAAACTCTCCATGTGTTTTCACTTGCTTCATGCGCTTCCTCTTTAATTGCTTTAGACAGTTCGTGAGAAGTACGGGGGAAGAATTTCCATGAATGTTTTGTGTCTCTTAGAACCAAACAAAAGAAGATAACAAAATCTACCTTAGACTAAAAAAAAAAAAAAATAGTTATAAAAATTGAGGCAAATGATGCTTTTAAGATTCAAACAAAGTAATTGAGCAGCAAAAGCACCTGGGAAAACAAATTTACTTTAGACCTAAATGAATCTGGCCCAAACTAAAACTCCCCATCTTTCAATATTAAGGAATGTGCTCTTGAAAAGCATCTTTCAGTTTAATTTTTGGACATCTAAATAATACATGACAGTCATGCCTGATGGGCCACCCACAGCACGTAGCACAGAACTTTGACATCAAAAGAAACATGGAAATCAGGCAAGTCAAATTCTTCCCCCTCATTTGTAGCTGAAATAGTATTAAAGTCTAAGAAAATCATCCTAAGCAAAGTGCCCTGAAAAATTACAGTTTTCATTTTTTCAATTAAAAAAAAAAATCATTGGAAATTTTCCAGTCTTTTTGTGGATTCAGCAAAACAACTAAACCATTCAAAAGGCAGTTGAGTAATAAGCTTGGGATCTAATATTTTCCCACTTGAGTCAGGCTTGAAAAACAGTCAATAACTGTATTTATTGAAATAAGAAGATCTACAGTCACGTTCTCTACATTATCATACATCTATCTTTAAAATATTGTTCTAAAGTCTACAATGAAATTTGTCAGCCACTTTTCCCTTTTATGTCTTTTATATACCAGTGCCACTTGAATGTGTATCGGGGCATTTTTGGACAGGGCGAGTTTTCTTTTTAGAACAGTTTAGATATCTGAACAGATGTAAAATTAGCCCAAACTGCACAGTATCACCAGCTGTATACTGCAGACACACTTGTCAGAAGAGTCTAATATGATATTTAACAGCTTTTCAATGAGAACACAACTATCAGCTTTGACTCAATCTAGGACAATGTAATGTTTACAGCTTCAGAACGACTGAATGCCTATACTTACAGAGGTGTGTGCTTTTAATGGCCACGTTTTCCAGTCCCATGGTACAGCAGTAAAAAAAAATAAATCTTTCTCTCATATTTCCTAGGTTATAACAACAATTATTATGATTTTTATATCTATACAATACTGCCTACAAAATATTTAATACCTAAGCAGCTGGTGCACTGAGGCTGATGCTTACTAAATGAATAAATGTTTTGTCCTGCGTTTCCCCTGTGTACTTGCATCCATCTGTTGTCTTGTGTCATTTTTGATTGAGGCCTACAGGCACTATCACAAAACAAATAACGTCAATTTTGTTTTCATTATTGCAGGGCCAAGAACCCTACTTCCAGCCTGAGAACACTTTGGCGCGCGGTGCTGCACAGTCACAAACGCAGAGAGACGTTTTCCGCGCGGACACAAGAAAAGCCACGCAGTAGAACACGTGTACAGGACAGAAGTTTGCATGAGAAGTTTAAATTGGTATTCATTACAGGGTAAATAACTTTATCAAATGTGCGGTCTGGGTGAAAGCAGATTTACCAATCTGTCAGAGGAAACTGTAGTTTCCCCTAATGAGCACTGTAAAGCCAAGCGTGTTCTCCGGGTCAAATGACAAGCGAGCATCTGTTTCACTTCACAGCCTCCCTGTCCTCTCTGCACCCACAACCTGCCCTCTTCCAAGCGGAGAGCTCACCAGCTCTGACCCAGAGACACTGGGGTCCTGGCATCCTTCTGCTTAGCCCTCAGTTGTGTCACACTGTCTACTCCTCCTCGCTGCTGGGGGCAATCGCTCTGTGTTGCTCCAACACAAGCCCATACAGCTGATCTCCATAAGTCCTTTTTAATATAGAAAAGGTAAGGTACGGATAGTTCCCATCTGCAGGGCTGTTGCAAGGAGCACTATTAGGGGTTGGGATGGCTTCTCAAGGGGATGGCTTCTCATTTCCATTGACTGCAGAGGGAGACTGCTTGGCTAGATCAGTTAATTCAGGTGCTTGAAGCTGACACCCTGAAACTCTTACAAATATTTCAAGACAACTATTTGGAGAACAGCTCTGGGGAAATAGATCTAGGGGTCCTGGTGGACAAGAGGGTGACCATGAGCCAACAAGGCGCCCTCGCAGCCAGGAAGGCCATTGGCATCCTGGGATGCATTAGAAGGAGCGTGGCCAGCAGGTCGAGGGAGGTTCTCCTTCCCCTCTACTCTGGGCTGGTGAGACCCCACCTGGAGTACTGGATCCAGTTCTGGGCACCCCAGTTCAAGAAGGACAGGGAACTACTGGAGAGAGTCCAGCACAGGGCCACTAAGCTTATGAAGGGAGTGGAGCATCTGCCTTATGAGGAGAGGCTGAGGGAGCTGGGGCTCTTTAGCCTGGAGAAGAGGAGACTGAGGGGTGACCCCATTAATGTTTATAAATATGGAAAGAGGCAGTGTCAGGAGGACAGAGTCAGGCTCTTCTTGGTGGCACCCAATGACAGGACAAGGGGCAAGGGGTGCAAACTGGAGCAGAGGAGGTTTCGTTTAAACACAAGGAAACACTTTTTCACGGTGAGGGTGACAGAGCCTGGAACTGGCTGCCTAGAGAGGTGGTGGAGTCTCCTTGTCTGGAGACACTCAATACTCACCTGGACGCGGTCCTGTGGGACCTACTCTAGGTGATCCTGCTCTGGCAGGGGGGTTGGACTTGATCTTTCAAGGTCCCTTCCAGCCCCTGACATTCTGTGACTCTGTGATTCTGTGAGTCAGAATCAAACCGTAGGTTTTGAGGGCTTGCTGGCTCAGCCCTTACATTACATGAGTACCTGCATTTGGGTGGCAGATTTATACACCCATAAAACCATATGCACATATAGTTATCTATATACTCTTTCTGTTCTATAACTCATGAAGATACATCAGTGAGGGTTACACAGGAGAGTGCTTGCTGGCAGGAAGAGAGAATTTCTGCAGACTGTGTAATATCCAGAACAACTTAGTAACCTGAACCTCTGAAACCCTGCCTGCCTGTCTGAAATAAAATTCTTTTCCTTTGAGACAGTGTCACGGAGGACAGAGGTAGAGTTACAGCAAGAGTAAGACAGAAAATGACACAGAAGCATGACTGGAGACTGCAGGTTCGTGGGAGCCTCTGCTTCCATGTGTTTGGATAAGTGATCTCAGTCTCTGAGAGAGATCCAGCATGAACCTTTTGTCTGGGCAATCCTTTTCAGGTCTAGGCCTTACTCACGTTACCTATTTAAGCCCAAAGAACGGTTCATGTAAAGGCAAGCAGGGTTTCATCACAATCATCAGTACTCTAGGACAGGTCTGTTGCCAAATTCGTCGTCTGTGAGCTTAATTTTCTTGAGAAACATCTTGGAGTTGTCCGTCTTCACTGAGCAAACGGCTTCAGGGACAAAGAGCTGAATCCTGAATTGAGTGAAGTAGATTGCCCTTGACACCTCTGTCAGGATAAGTTTTTCTCAAGAGAAGGACATGATCTCTTTCTCTTGGAACTGCATAGAAATCATTCAGTATGGCCACGCTTGACAACTAAAAGAAATACGACTGTATTCAAGAACTTCAGTGAAGTAACTCAGTATAACAGAAATTTTAAGGCATGCAGTTAAAGCTGGTGACCCATTTCCTATTCTCTTAAATCTCAAATAAGGCTTATTAAATATTAATTTTCTATCTGTTTTGAGAGTGTATTTCCAAACTTTGAAGACCATTCCTCTTGGGGAGGAGAAAAAGGACAAAGGGGAATTCCCTCATATATTCAGAAGATTTATTCTGTTTTGTATGATTGCTGACATGGGAGCAAACCTTCCCTTCAGAAATAGCTGCGTGTCATATATAGCCAAGTGGTCTAAAATACTAAATTCAATTGAGCAAGACAGATACAGACTAGGTATGAAAATTTTGTGAGAGAAACTGATGAAACATCTGCTTGTTCACCCCCGTGTCCTCTGTTCTCACATAGCATGAAGCCATGCAACGGACCTCAAGTTAAACTAACTGGTTATTGGGATGGAGTAGTCTCTGGAGAGATTTTGGTTTTGCTTTGTTCTGTTTTTACTGGAGTGGCAATGGAAACATTGACTCCTGATCATTATTTTGATACTAATTAAATGTATGGCAAAGAGTCTTAGAGTCATGGGTAGTTTTTCACCTTTGCTTTTTTTTTTTTAAAGTGTTATTTTTTAACAGTCTAAGTGAATGAATGAATAAATAAATGCCTGATTAGCCCACGTAGCAGAGGTGCTCCTCTGAGCTCTTCCTGCGTCACTCAAGTGAGCAAAAGCCTAATAGTGAGGCCAGTTCCCAATCCACGATACCATTATTATTACTCCAATAGCATCCGCCCCGATTAGGATCAGAGCCTCTACGTTCCAGGCATTGCACACTAGACAGAAAGAGATATTTGCTATGCCCCAGAGCCTTCAGCCTCATACGAATAACAAATGAAGCCAAAGGCTGTTCTGCTGTTCATCAGGAAAGCAGACTGAGTGGTTGTGCTCTGTGGGTTTTGTATAAGGAGAGTTTGCAACTGCCTGCGTCGCTGGTCTTTGTCTGCTCCCCAGAGCATGAGTAAGAAAAGAGGAAAAAAAGGTAGGAAGATGAAGGTAAAGTCAGTTACAGAGTTCCATATTTGATAGAAAGCTACACGAGGAGTAAAAATAAAATCGTAAAATGACAGGGCACAAATGCAGTGGGAGTTGGGGAAAGATGAAAGAAGGAAGGAAATTGGATTAACAATAGTGATCAGAAAGAATAAAGGCAAAGACAAATAATGACAAGCAAGAAAGAAAGAGGATTAGAGGTGAATGATGAAAGCTACGGAAATAAGGATGGTAGCTGCTATCAGTATTACGGGAAGTTATTTTATTTAAGATGTCATTGTTGGGAGTCAGAAAATGTTTTGGTTTTTTTTTAAAAACCTAGTCGGTCCTCAAAAGAGGAAAATTTCAAGGCAAAATGGGCTTTGGGGAAATGTACAAAAGCAACTCCCAATATGTTTACATGGCACTAGCTGCTGCTGGAGTTAGCTGAGGATATCCTAGCTCGGTGTACTGGCAATGCTACAGCTCGTGTTAGCACAGGCTTTAACACAGCCTCAGCAGTCCTGTTAAAATGTAGGGGGCTATAAAATGCTATTTGAAAATACTCTTAGGTGCCTTTGGAAATGTCATCTGAGCAGATTCCACTGTCACGAGTTATTGTAGTTACTTTTCTTTTATTGATTTAGTAATGACAAGTTTTGTATGGGGTAAAAACTCATGCAACGTTGTCCAGAACATCAGCAAACTTTCTTCTGAACAGCTGATGTGTGTAGGATAGCTTAGATTTTGGAGTTTGTGTTACAGGCACAGTTTTGTCTGACTTCCAGGGAGTCCAATCCTCAATGCATGCAAGGAGCTGCACATAGAGTGCCAGGTCCTCAGCCTGAGAAACTTGTCTTTCTCTCTTGCTACTCTGCCCAGCCCGTATACTAAATGGTCATCCAAGATGCTCTTGTCCATAGGCTGTGCTTCCATTGTTTAGTCCTGACTGAGTGGTTTGGGGAACAAACACCTGAAAATACAGTTGCCACACAAATACAGCTATGAACTCTTTACTGCCCATGACAGAGGAGTTGGAAATAGATGATCTTAAAGGCCCCTTCCAACCTAAACCGTTCTATGATTCTATCACTTCTTCACCATCCCCAGGCAGCCGAGACTCCCTGTATTGCAGCGATGGGCATAGTGCTGGACTCAGTTCTTCGCAGAAACAGATGTCAGCCCAATCTCATTTTTCTCTTGATGAGAGATTGGTGGAATGAGGAAAGCAAGGAAGCAGAGAACCGAACACAGCAGTGGGGTGTCTGCCAAGGCCGGAGCAGAGGATCCTCAGGGCACCATTGGCATGGAGCCCTGCCAAGGCTGAATCATTTCCAGTGTCTCTATGTCCGGAGGGCGAGGGTTGTTTGAGATCCTGGTATTATTCTAGGTCTGCTTTCAGCTGCTTGTGCCTAATAGCAGCAGGAGCGTAAGTTTTGCAGCACCTGTGTTCTATAGCTGCACCAGAGTATCTCTAAATGCACCACCAAAACCGATTAATTAAAGAGGTATACATCACAACTAATGCACCAGCCAGACTAATTTAGAGAAGTCCCACCAAATGTTATTTTTATATCCCAATGCTGAGTTCAGTAAAAAACATATTTCTCATGTTCCTTGTAATAGTGCTTTGCTGTCACCAGAGAAGAATCCTCCTTAACTTAACTTCACTTAACTTAATAGCAGTAGGTGTAGTTAATAGCTGGAGTTTGTAAAGCTTCTAACACCTTACTCTGCTTCCTGAATGCCAAGGTACACTGACAGCCTAAGCGTGATTGGTTTACCACAATATCTTGTAGTCATGCTGGTTCAAACAAGCTTGATTTATCTGGGGCTTATATGTCACTTGCTTCCTCACCATTCAGGCTATTTGAGTGCCATCAATTTATTATGAAGGTCAAATTTTGAAGACCTGAGTCATCCAAAAGTGGTGTTAGGGATTTAGTAATTTGCAGGGACTTACAGCGCAGGAGAGCCATATATTTCTGTAACTAAAATGACACGATAGCAGAGATAGTATCTGCAGATTTTTCTCAGCCAAAGCTCTTGCCTAGATCAGCTCACAGAATGAGGGATATCTGACTGCAAAGAGATCCATAAACAGTAATTATCAGAGCTGGGTGGAAAAAGATAATTCCAGCTCCGGGAGGATTTCAATATTTGATGACTGCTTTCATGTTGATTTAAAATGAAAGCCCAAAATGTCAAAGTTCTGCTTAGCCAAACTCCAAGCTCAGTTTAAAATCCTGGGCAGATGCAAACAGTTCCTGAAGCACCAAAAAGTCTGAAACATAAACCCTGCTGATTAATTAATCTTTAATGTGAAAGGTTTTCCCACCAAGAAGGAAAGGATTTCTGAGGCCGGGCTCTTTGAAGCTCACCCAGAACTGGCCGCCAGGCGTGCACAGCTGGTGGCCAGTGATGAAGACTCTACTTTCACAACAGTTTCTTCCAGAGAACTCCAAGCCTCCTCAAACTGGCTTGAGGATGATCCTGTCTCCAAAGCATGAAGCCCCTGTGAGCTATCACTATCCAGAAGGAATTGTCTAGAAAATGTGTTTCTTTCCATTTAGAATCTGAAAAGGGTACAGAGCGTGCCATGTTTCATCAGCATAAATAATTAACTGCAGAAGGACATGTAATATTCATAGCTGAAAATCATTAAACAAAATAGGCTGGGAAAAAAATCTTAAACATGAAGTGATATTAATCATTTAGCCACAGATTCAACTTAGAGCTTCTCTTTTGTTTAATTTAAGTATTATTTTAAAAAATCTATTCGTGGGCAGATGTTGCTCTGCAAACCCACACCACTAATTCCCACACGTGAGACAGTCAGCCTGAGGTTTAGCCTCTTGCAGTATTAATTAACATCATGAGGCATTGTTAATGATAGTGGACAAAGTGAAAATTAAGAATTTTCTGCACTTGGTAAAATAGGGATGAAAATGGGTCAAAAGAACAATGCTTTTCAAACAGCACTGTCTTATCAACTGTCTTGTCTGCTCCCAGATGTTTTAGTTTATGCAAAGTGAAAAAAAAAACCTCTCTAGCTTTTCTGTATCCCCAAGCATGTCCAACAGGAGCCTCTCAGAATGGAGGTGTTCTAAAGCAAAAATGATCCCAGAAGCTTCACGTGGATTTCCTAGCTGGAAGACAAGAAACTGCTTCCATATAAGAGCTGAATTTGTCTCAGCAGGCAGAGACATCCAGAGCTATGCCTGAAGAACATCAAGATAGGTCTAAAGAACAATTAAACACAAATTAACTCTGTCAGATCTCACTGAAGGTCCACTTGTTCTCCTGCCTTTCTGACATCCCTTCTCTCTTTCCTTCCCTTTTCCCCAGGAAATGGAGTTCAGTCTGAAACTGGACATTCTGTAAGAGTTTCCTCTGTTTGGTGTGTTTTGGGTTTTTTTTATGGCTACCTTGGGTTTCTGGAATAATGGCAGCAATTCTTAACAATGACCCACTGGGCCTTTTGCATTGCACTGTGCTCCCAGCCAGTTCTGAAAAGCTTTGTTCACATAACTAGTCCCTGCAAAGCTCAGGAGCCTCCGCAGAGGCTGAGTTCTGTAGTGTAATCTACTTGAAAAGATACTATCCTCTTAAAATTTCATTGTTTGCTGCATCCCTTTTAAGTACAAACATCCAGTTCTTGTAAACTGTACTGACAGTACTGTATATACATCATAAACTTAGCCACAGAGGAACCTTGAACCCTGCAGAAACCTCTTCATACCACTAGAGACACACTAAAAGTGACTTAAAAGTACTCTACTGGGAAGGGCGATCACTTCCCTGAGCTGACTGTGGTCAAACATTCGTCAAACATGCCAAGGACTTAGGACATTCTTACAGTCCCTTTCCTTTTAGCACATGTATGCTTTGGAAAGCAGGTAAAAAAATCTACACAGTGAAGATTCTCCATTTCTTCTCACTTCATGGTTATGCTTGTTACTTACAGATGCTTCAAAAGACTGAAGGGCACTGCATGAAAGAGAAACAGAATAAGGGCTGATGCACTTGCAGGTCATAGACAGTTCTTTCATGAAAGGTACAATCATGTAAAACACCTGCAGTTAGTGTTTCTTGTAGCAAATTGTCTGTGACGGTGGAGATATTCTTCTTCATTAGCTGGCTAAACATCGTGCCCTCATGTTGAGTATTTTATGCTTCCATAAGGGAGTTATAGACACATATACGCTTTTCTGTCTCATCCGCAAGGTTATTCAATCTTTAAAAATAAACAAGAAAGCTTTGGTGATTTACTGTACTATGTTGGGACATCATCATGAAATTGCACGGAAAAGGATTTTTTTGTCCTATTTCAAGTGAAATCTATAACACAGTCTTAGTTACATAGAGGTCACCAACGTCTCCATGGCAATTCTCAGATTTGTAAGCAGGGAGAGTCACTGAAAATTTCCAGTGAAATAATTTTACTGCGAGTTTATACTTTTCTTTCCCTATTTAACCGTTTTTTTGTCCAGCCCACTCTGTAGAGCTGAGTACTGACTCGCACTGTGAGGTCTCTAGGACAGACTGTGTGCACGCTCAGTGCCCAGTGCCATGTTCCCTTATCGATATCCTTAGCTCTCCCCTGGAATAAAGAGGTCAGCTGGTGTGTAATGTGCATGTCAGGATGGTGATCAGTGAAGCTGCAGTGTTAGTTTACTGCTATAATACAATTTTATGGCAACATTCCTACTATTAAGTGATAATAAATGTGAAAGGAAAATAACTTTTCCTTGCTGGGAAAGAAAGGCAACAAGGAGGGTGGGGTAGAGCTCTGCATGGTGCTGTGTTTTGTAGACAGAACAAGTTGGCAGAAACGGATGCATCAAACTTACTTGTGCTAAAAAATGATCAATTAATCTGGCATGAACTAGGGCTCTATTTCTACTGTCAAGATCTGAGGGCATAATTACATGAGCCCCAGCACTTGTAAGGATGTTCAACTCAGACACGAATTTGTTAGAAAACAGGGCAAACACATTTGCATAGCGAGTTCATATTTCCTCTAGGAAGAAATCTCTGCACTATGCCAAAAGAAGAATTTAAATGATCTAATATGAAATTATGAAATGTAATGAATGATTTAATAACATCATCGGCATTAGCACAGATGGCTCACCATGTTGGTCCTTCGCTCTGCCTTGTGTAATGGGAATGGTTGAGAAATGCCACACGTCTCGATTATACAGCATTATCCTGGGTGCCAGCACAGCGGCCTGCTAAAGAAGTTCTAGTGCCAGGGCGTGAAAATTATCATTCGCATTTCAACTGCAGAGGAAAAGCCTTGTTGATTTGTAACAACTGCTGAGTGGTTTAGAACAGGACAGAAGCGATCTCAGATCTTCTCTGGGAATCATATGTTACCCTAAAATCATCTGAAACAAACCAGTTTCTTACCGAACATTACTCCAAAAAGAAATTTCAATGAACTCTGAAGCTACTGGGTTGGACAGCAGTCCAACAAGTTTCAGATGATGACTAGACTTTTTCTGAAATTTCTGAGATTTGCGATTACAATTGATAAGATGAGAACCGATGTATATTAAAAAGAAAAGTAGCCAAGGAAAAATGCTGTGCTTAAAACTCTGATTTGGTTAACCACGCACTTACGAAACAGAAAAACTTGTGTTTTGGGGAATAAGTAGGAGAAAGAGGAATGGGGACTAGTCACAGATGCAAAGCTGTGAATGTTTGACTATCATTAAAATAAATGTTTATTAAATTATACCCTTAAAACTCGACAGATAGCAATCTAGGTAAACCATAGCACTCATTTAAGATAAATTATTTTGTTACAAGAAAAGCTTTGGCTTCCTCAGATTGGGTACTAACTTGTCTAGGTGGTGGGAATTTGCTTTTCAGTAAATTTAAATGTTTCATTTATGGTTGGGATATGGGGAAATTCAAAAAACTTTCCATAAAACTCGGTAGCATACAGATGACCTTCCTATTTCAACCTGCATTGCAGATTGTCTAAAGAAGCAGATAATTATTTTAATATTTTATTCAATACTGCCTCTTCTGATTTCATTAAAACAGAGAATTATCATAAAAAACAAGAGAACAAGGAAAAAAACTTTTGTTCCCCTTAAGTTCATGACAAAACTGTCATTGATTTCAAAAGGAAAGATCTTTTTCTGTAGTGCTTAACTAAATCCTTTAAAATAGAAGTTCTAGAATTTTGGACTAGGACACATCTAAGACTACCAACCCTCCTTGGAAAGAGCAATGTTTCAGCTGTTATCACTCCGAGCAAAGGCAGTTACAGGTTTGTTTCTGACATCTGTATGTGTTCTAAGGCTGAACTAAAGTGGATCTTGGTTAAATACCATTTGTGGCGATAGGGTTACCTCACATGTGAGAGCGATCACCTCCACTTTCATCTCCCTCTCAGAGTATTTTCTTTGATGCCTTCAATAGAATGAATTATCCCAACACCTTTCCACACAGATTGCACAGCGAACCCCAGAGTGCTGAACTAGAGGGTAAATTTGCTTTCTCTAAGAGTTTCCTTCTGTCGGAGAACATGGCTGGAAAACTCTGAAGCAGTGGGTCAGGAAAAGCCACTTCCATCTTGAAAGAGCTATCGCTTGGTAGGGGCATCTGACTAGTTCAACAAGGATAGATAAAACATTCTGCATTGTACATCATTGTAGTTAGCAAGTTAACTCTTAGAAGAGGTACTTTAACATACTTTAAAGCCAGTATGTGACCTACCTTAAAAGGTAGTAACTGTTGTCTTTTAGCACACAGGGCTTTTGGAAGTCAGACAAATTTTCTCTCAGTGTCATGGATGGTGGTGAAATGTGTCTCCACCTGACAAATGTAAAAAACGGCAACAGATCAGTGAAGAATTCTCCCTAAAGTCTAATGATCTGTTATTCGTCGCTATTTATCAATGCTCCTACTGTATATTTTCTCTGCTGTCATGGAAACAGTCATTCAGCCAACCAATTAACAGCAAATTGAAGTGATGCTGTCAAGATAAACATATGTTAGAAATTAATTTCTTACCTATTTCACAAAAAAAAAAAATAATCCCCCAAATATTTTTATTTCTTAAGAATCCTATTTGTGTTCATGTTTTCTTGGAAAAAATAAAGACAGAAGCTATTCCATACATACACAAACCAAGAAAAAATGCTATATGGAGTCTGTGCCTTCACATGACCTGTATACAATGGACTTTCCAAGTGCATTTAATGGAATTAATTGTATTTTCCTTTGGTTATTTTACAGTCCTCACACAGGAACAATAGGCTACACCTAGTTCTGGATGTCAGCTTTTTTTATATGGCAAAAAGGCACAATATTGCCACTGCAGCACATTGGCACATAATGCACATTATGCTGCACATAGTTACTCCACATTGCCCCAAATAGTCAGGAGACTTGTCAGTAGCTTCTCTGAGGATATGGTTTCATAGCAGCATTGAAGGTGCTCTGGCCTTGTCTTCCTCTCTCATCCCATCCCCTCTCTGGCTGCATCCCTGCTTATTCCTTGCACTATTTGATCAACCCGTGATGTGAAGGAGCGGCACCGGCTGGGTTAATTTTCTTCCTGAACCTGGTCAGGTGAGCTCTGGTCCCACTGCATAGCAAATGGGGCACAGTATGTTACCTGCAACAGCATCCTCAAGTTAGAATGTGGCTCCACAACTTCAGTGCAAGGACAAGGAGGCCTCCAAGGTGAAGTTTGATACGGTTTAAGCTCTCTCAGCCATCTAACTTTTAAAAATCGTATTATTCCCTTTACAGGGAAATTGTTCTACTCTATCAGTCTCAGTGGAGTTCCCTGAGAAAAGCAGTCTTCTCTGCCACATCTCCAGCATGTCCTCTCTTGCCATTGAAGTATATGCGCCCCCCTATTGACGTGGAGGCAGGCAGATGTACAGTGAAGTCAAGCTGTACAGAGTTTTCTGTCCTAGGGGACTCTCTGCTAGCACTTTGTGGCTCTATTAGAGCTTTGTGTTGCTGCCTTAGCAGTGCAAAAAGCTATGCTGCACAAGGGAATCTACCCAACAGACCCTTACTAAAATGTCATTCACATGGAGGCAATGCAAAAACCATCTCCAAAGTCACTGGAGTCAAGCTTGAAAACTAGACAGCAAATAAGAGGAAATCAAAGCTTGGGGGGATAACTCTTTCTGTACTATTCTTATATTCAGATGAAGAAGGTGAAATAATAAATCAGTGCTAATATGTATGGAGACCTGGAATGTGCTGCATCTTTCTCCAGTGATGTATGGTCGAGAAAATGGCTGAGGAGAGTAATTATTTATAGCAAGCATAAACCCAGTGCCAGTTACAACTCAATACCTGTCACCATCACTTTAAGAAACGCTTGTGAGAGCTACACCAATTTGATGGTGTCTTAAAATGAATTGAACTGTAGAGAACTGCAGTTTTGTTTCAGGTATCAAGAAAATCATCAGAGTAACAGCAGTACTCAAAATGAATGAACCCTACAGAAACGTAACGACTTTAGAGCTGTCAGCATCTTCCTTTCACCTGTACCAGTTGATCCCAAAGAAGAGAGTACCAAGAAAGAATCTGCTACAACTACCAAGCACGGTACAGTCCATGTGAAACTTTCTAATTATTCTGATGCTTTCACTTACCTGGGAGTACTTAACCTTATCCAAAGAATGCAGAGGCATTTAAAAATAAGATATTTTAAACTTATCACTTGCTTTTATGACCCGTATTTATGGATGTATTTTAGTTTTTCTATGCTATTGCCAAAGCTCAATGTGTAACACTCAGCCACACCGAGTGCCCTCGCTTTTTCGAAACAGACAACGTTGGCTTAATTGTGTCTCCATACTATATTTTCTTGTTTTCTTCTCCAACTGAATGAAGAGTATTGCTTGCTCGAATATATTTTACTTATACCTTCTTCTGATTTCATGTACTCTTGCATTAAACTCGCCTTAGCCCACGATGAATGAGTTTCAGCAGCAGTCTAAACTAAAATGTGACACTGATAAAGCAGTATCACTTCACTTGAGGAACAGAATAGTGCAAATTGTGCCCTTGCAGCAAAGTTCTCCTGTGGTCACAGCACACCTCTTAGGATCACTTCAGTCCTTTCCTGTTGTGTCCCACGATCTTCTTCAAATGTCCTTTGCTGATGCTCCCCGCCTTCAGAAGCTTCAGACAGCTGTGTCGCTCTTTTATCAAACAACACAGACGCTGAATTTATTCCAAAAGGTAATTCAAGAAGCCTCTAGTGACTTTATATGACTTTCAAAGCACTAAACATATTAGGCTCATCTAATGTAAGACACCAGATCTACAGCCTGCCTCTGATTCAGAAGTGCTTTGCATCTTTGAAGCCTTGAAGTAACCTAATCATACACGGATGTGTGCAAGTCTGCAGAAGCCACAGAAATCTTAAACTTTGGTCTGAATTCTTCATAAGGAATCAGCCTGTGAGCTTGTCCGTTTCATTACTTTTACAGTAGCTTTTTCACTTGACCTAATCTTTTCACTACTTTTTTTTTTTCCTTGGATATGAGGTGACAATACGCACTTGCCGTCCAGAAGATCAATCACGTCCTGGGCTGCATCAAATGGAGCGTGGCCAGGAGGTTGAGGGAGGTGATTCTGCCCCTCTACTCCGCTCTGGCGAGACCCCTTCTAGAGTACTTCATCCAGCTCTGGAGCCCTCAGCATAAGAAAGACATGAACCCATCGGAGCAGATCCAGAGGAGGGCCACAAAAATGATCAGAAAGTTGGAATATCTCTCTCAGAAAGGCTGAGAGAGTTGGGGTAGTTCAGCCTGAAGAAGAGAAAGCTTCAAAGAGACCTTATTGTGGCCTTTAAATACTTAAGGAGGGCTTATAAGATGAGGAAAGACTTTTTAGCAGGGCCTGTTTTTACAGAACAACGATAATGGTTTTAAACTAAAAGAGGGTAGAATTAGACTAGATATAAGGAAGACTTTCTTTATAATGAGAGTGATGAAACCCTGGAACAGATTGCCTGAAGAGGTGGTAGAAGCCCCATCCCTGGAAACATTCAAGGTCAGGTTGGACTGGGCTCTGAGCAACCGAATCTAGTTGAAGATGTCCCTGCTCACTGCAGTGTGAGGTTGGACTAGATGACCTTGAAAGGTCCCTTCCAACCCAAAACATTCTATGATTCTGTGATTCTATGCTATGGTAAATATCAAAAGGGATAAAAATGTTATACATCTGTATATAGTTCAAACTGATATTCTATTTCTAATAACAACATTATAGCATATTTTGCATCAATCATGTCTCGAGATACTTTTGATGATGATTAGTTATTCATATGCTAACTTATTTAACTGTGTTATACAACATTAAGCATACATCTGCCTGGATATGGTTTATGATCTCACAACCCGTTTTATCCTTATTTTTAGAAACAGGAAATTTGACAAACCAAACATTAAAAAAATAAAGCTGCAAGAGCTGCCTGACTGTCAGAGCTACTTTCAGGAACATTGAATTCATCAATTTATAAATGTTGTTGCTATGTGATATCAATTGTCCTTGGAATATTCTTCTCCTTTGCCTTGAATCTGGGCAGGGTGTCACTGGCTTCGAGCTCCCTACTGTGCTGGAATTTTATTTCAGAATTTATTGCAATCCTGCTCTGAGACACTGTCTTGTCTTCCTCGTTAAAATTAGACTGTAGCACACTACCTCCCATCCTGCTCCCACCGCACTTCTTGTATATGTATGTACACAGAGACCGTAACAGTGACCAGATCGCATTCCAACACACACAAAATAGTACAAAGTCGACAGATTCTGCCAGTTTATCAGATAGAAAGGTGCACGTTGCATAACAAAAAATGTAGAGCATGTAAAGGTCAGACCACGCTGTTACCGTCGCCTTGTGAGTACCCCCCCAACACCCCTTCATTGCTCTCAAGGGTGCTTAACTCTCCAACACATTGCTTGCTGCCTCAGAAGGACTGTTGTGACTGTTGTGGAGTCTCCTTCTCTGGAGACATTCAAGACCCGCCTGGACGCCTTTCTGTGTGATGTCATTTAGGTTCCTGTTCTGGCAGGAGGATTGGACTAGATGATCTTTCGAGGTCCCTTCCAATCCCTAACATTCTGTGATTCTGTGATTCTGTGACTGGGAGACCAACGGGCTGCAGGACGACAGCCCCGGGTCCCTTTGTGCCCTGCCAAGGCTGCCATGGCCTTGCTGCCTTGTCCCTTGCAGCAGACGCCCCAACACCCGCCACCTCCCCAGCTGTTGCAAACGGCTTTACAAAGCCAGCCCCCCGGCTTGTGCGGCAGGTGTCCCCAAGCACTAGGTGTCACTAGCACACTCTGCACGCACTGCCTTGAAACCGCCTGCGCGCTGCTGCTTCAACCCGCCAGCCAAATGCAGGCGGTTTTTTTCGGTGCCTGCACCTCGCAGCCAGAGGCCCGGCAAATCCTACTCACTTTATACACGAAGGTGTTTGCAAAGCACCCACAGCGCAGACCGGCTGCCCCAAATGTGTATTTGCACGGGAAACAGCAAGAACAAGTGTTTTGGCAAACACAATTCTCGCCGCTTTTGTGTATTCTCCTCGGTATCAGACTAACTCGTGATTACGGAAAAAAAAACTTACCCAGGGAAAATGAATTACCCAATTATCACACTGTTAGGTGTTATGTATCTAATCCACACAGTCCTGTCCCTGCTCTGCAGGAGAAAGGCTGTCCAGCAGGTAATACCTGTTCATCTGTGCTGTGGAGAGCACAGAGTTTTGCTTTGGAAGAGCCATGAACAAGAATGACATTTTAGCTCTAGTGAAATCAAATTCAAATATTGCCAGAGGTTTAAAAAACAAAAGTGACCCTGATCATTAAATAAAGTTTGAATAAGCGAGCTTGGTTATGTTTCTATCCTTTGGGCACATGTTAACAAGTTCTTTGTACCAAAGTTTATACAACACACCCCTGTGTCACGATGCAAGTTTTACCTCTGCTCAGGCTTCTTCCCTCTCCTCAGTCTGTGGCTGGTAACAGCAGCCTGGAGACCTGGCACAGGAGAGAGAAACACAGTGCCCGATGGCAGGCTAGAAGGTACCTTTCAGATTTTATGATAGCCTTTGGAAAGAACTGTGGCATCCTCTTCTCAGGACCTACTGCCAGACATGGGAAAGTGTGCAGGGTGAAGTGCAGACTGACAGACGGGCAGCACAGCAGCTGTCCCTCGGTCCAAAAGTCAAGGACAGCTGAAAGTGGCCTGGCACGGATCAGAGTCTATCTAAGAACTGGCAGAAGACTTTCCCTGCCTGTTTATTTTTCTTGTGACCAGACAGATGGAGAGTGGCCCCCAGTTTTTAAGGTATATAAAAGGGTACACAAATGTCTGAGCTCAGGATTCTGACTGACAGTATGTGACTTAGGTATCATATACTGTGCTGAGCATGAACTCATTTACTAGCCTTACAAAGTCTGAAAAATCAATTATAAATGCTAAGTTTAGCACTAAGGTGCTCTTTATGCCTGTCCAGAACTGATCACGTCCAGCTTCGATTCAAGGTATGTCCCCTGTCCACAAGTTGCCTCTACTTATACAGAAAGCCCCAAGGCTCCTTTTCATCCTTATACAGGTCACCCAGTAGGGATTTCCTGATCATTCAGAATAATTTTGGGCATCTAATGCAGAGCAGGAAAGAAATAATTTTATATCTCATCTTTTAAAGCATCATCCACTCCCTTTTCTTAAGGAGCACATAGAGAATCCCAGTAAGAATGAGCCACATTGAGGTGAATAGCAACTATTGAAAACTCAGGAATCGCTTCCTTCCAAAACCAAAAGTACACCCAAGTCCCCTGTTACGTCCATCTCCACCTTTTTCCACACACTTCAAATGCTGATTAAGGAATGGGGTTCATCCTGTACTCTAAAGACCCATCACCTCTGGCCCCAACCTAAACACTTGGTACCGGGTGCCAGCTGCCTCTCTGTGTTGCAGGCTTGGGGCTGTCAGTAAAAGCACAAAGGCGGAGCCCAAGCTGTGTTTTTCTGGCTAGGCATGGAATAAAAATTAGTAGAAAATATATGGTGCCGTTCAAGATAAAGTCATCGAAGGATGAAATCTGTAATAAAGCCTTTATTTCTGAATTGTTCGCTCTTCCTTTAGCCTTTTATTGTGGAGAAAGATTCCGTACAAAAAGCAGAGCTGATTTTTATAGAAATCAATCAAGTAAAACTGCATATTTAAAATATATTACAAATTTATGTAGTGGATTAGCACAGAATTTTTTATATATATATATAAAATCTATTTTATATATTTAAATATGTTCTATATAGAAAGCAAAGTAAGCTTTGTTTTTTTTTCCCCGGAACTAACCCGTCTTTTTGATCAAAGGGAATACACAGATATTCAAAATTTTGCCAATCTCTTTGTTCCTTCTCCCTAATGTAGAGATTCTCACTAACGACTTTTACAGACTGCTGAGCGCTGATAGAGCTAACAAAGTCATACATTTGAAAATCTAATGCAGCTTCCAAGGATGATAATGCTTATGTGGGCATACTTCAGAAAACCATTTGTTTACTTGTCTTGAAGAGCTTATCTGGTCCTCACGGCACCGCGCCACACGCGCTCAACAACATCAGTGTCCTTCTATCTTACACAAGAAAGAGATATTAGGCTAAACTGACGGAGAGAAACTTTCCATTAAAACCCTGATGGCAAAGAAGTTTCAAAGTGTGAATATCTTTCCTAATCCCATCTCCCTACATTGCCTTTCATTTTTTTCAATAACTTTCAAATGTTCAGTTTGAGTAGTAGCAATATCACGAGTACTATTAGCGTTGTATTTGTACTAAGTCCAGTCAGCACATACTTGTTTTTGTCCCAAACATTTCAACTTTTAAGTCTCATTGAAGTGCTGATTCATCAGTGGTGCATATTACACAAAGCTGATGTTGCTCAAAAATTTTATCTACTTATTCAGACAAATTATGAAAACCAATTAACTGTTACTTTGTTTGAGATGTTTCAGCGTTATCTATGAAATCCTGATTTCACTGAAAGCCCTAGGAACTCTACAATAAATTTTAACGAAACCAGTATTTTACCTCTCTCTCTAGGCCAAGGATGATCTCGCTATTTTAAAAGAACTTCCTTAATCAATTTTATTTCCACTGATCTCTTCAGGAAAAAAAATACCCAAAATATGTGACTCACAAAATAACTAATAAACGCTCGTTATTTTGGCATAGGACGGCTTCGACTCTACAGTCGATAACAATCCTAGACTAGCAATTCAGGATGTGCTGACAGTTCCACAGAACAACCTGTAAGATGTTTGTGACAATCACTCGGCACCACCTCCGGAGTGCTGCAGCACTGATGGGGATGCAAAAGGTGGGGTATCACCTTCCCCTTCCTGCCGTGCTCCCACCCTCCAGGCCCCGCATGCCCCAGCTCCCGCAGCGCCTGCTGCTCCCCCTCACTCCAGGCTCCATTTTTCAGAGGGAAAGAGGGTGCATATTTAACTTCTGAGCCTGCTCAGTCATTCCTCTATTTGGTATTTCTTTCCTCACCTTAGTGCTCTGTTGATTCTCTGGAGGGTGTCGCAGCTTCTTTTGTCCTTCCTATTACCTTCTGCACAATAAACCTTTTAACCTTCACATTTATAAACAGCTTAGATAATTTAGCTTCTTTTCCATGCCAACTATTAGACATAACCTTCTATTATTTCTAGTTATCAAACTGCAAACCTTAATTCATCCTTCCTTACAGCCTGAGTTATTATCAGACCCATCTGTGTGGTGCAGCAGCCTGTGTGATCAGCACACACGTCTGCGTCAAAGCTGTTGATTATCTGCAGATCAAAGTCCCACTTGACTCTGGCCATTAACACCTTTCAGCACATGAACAGTATTCAAAATATACTTTTGCTAACTTTTGGGGCTTGTTTTTTTTGCTTGATTGGTTTTTTTTTTGTTATGCTGAGAATCTGTTTCAGATGACCATTTTGTCAAGGGAAGTACAAGTGCTTAAATGCTCTTGGGAAGCAAATAAAAAAAAGGATTGCAGTGCAGTAGGACTGGGGACACATTTCTGTGGCTGTCTATTCAAGTCTTCCAAGACACAAAAGGGTGGGATTGGCAACATTTCACAGTTATTTTGTATTCCAGCTCCAGTATCTTGAGCATAAACAGTATTTTCCTCATGCCAAATGCCTTGTGCTTCAAAACTACCTCCCTTTTTCAGTTCCTCTCATGACCGTGGTAACTGAGATTCCCTGGTTTTTAAATGCAACAAAATGTTGCTTCTCTCAACGTGTTCAAAATGTTCATGTTGGCTGCCAGGCTCCACTTTATTAGCTTGGAAATTATGTAATGCAAATGATAAAGATTTTCCTGTCCCTTCATGCTCCAGGACAGATACGAATAAACGTTTGTTCCGAGGAAGTTAACTATTTAATTGCTTTTCCAAGTCGGATACATCGATTGCATAATTTTCTATTTGAATCTTCTTGGTAAAGCTTCTTTCTGCTTGAAGCTCCTTGGCAAAGCGGCACTAGATCACAAAAATGTTGGCTGAAGTGAATTCAAGCTCAATATGCAACACAGAGCCCTAGTAAGAAGATAAATCTTTGTGGGCTATCATCTTTTTGTTCTCACATTTCACCAAAATTCGTTACCCGCAGGGGAGGAAAAGCCTCAAGGGCTCTTAGTATTTCTCTACTGTGAATTTCCAGCTACTTGCTATATTTATGGCTACATTATCAGTCTTCATCAGGATGCAGTAAACACCTTTGCAGAGGCCAGTATCTTGGATTTAGTTCAATTGTTATTTTCAGTGGTGATGGAAACTTGACTTAAATCACTCCTGTCATGTACTTCAGACACTCAGCTTGTTCCGTCGTGTCCCTCTCCCTTCTTTAATGAAGCAGAGATCCTCTGCTTGAAGCTGCTGAGAATAAGGAACTTTGCTACGTTGCCTTCCTGCCAGCTATCCTTTGGCCTTTTTGTTCCCCTAGCACTGGTGTGATCCTTCAGACTCCATAGATCTGTGTTCTTACACTTCCTTCATTTAATTTCACCTTGTTTTACAACTCCATCCTCTCTCTCACATGGTCAGTGCCCTAGAATACCTCTTCTTTTTATCTCCCCCTTTCTTGGAATAATACAAAGAAATGCACCTGTCTGAAAATCCATCCTCCCCCTTGTATACCTTCTGGTTTATATTCAAATAAAACCATCATTTTTTCCATGGTTCAGCCTACCCCAGGCTTCATTAGAGAGCACCTTAGCACTCAGCCATGCAAGATTTCTGTAGTATCCAGATTTTCAGAATTTGTACTGCCTGGATTCCTGCCACTTTCTTCTTAGTGAAAACTGACGCTCCCTAGGACTTCTTCTCCTATCTTTCCATGCCTGTGCCTTCTACACACCTCCACATACTTCACTCCTGTACTTGACAGAGACCTCTATTTAGCCTAATTAAATCAGATCCATGTGCCCCCTTCAGAGGAATAAATTATGTATTAAAAAAAAATTGATTGGGCTGAAATGTAACCCCCTGGAACATTCTTGCTCATAGCAGGTGTAATTTGTAAAATGTGCCAGCAGCTTGCCTGCCTGAGACACAAATCTCCCTCTCAAACTCTTGTCTCTGCTGTTTTTTAGTCACCTGTTGTAATAGCTTCAAACTCTAACTTGAAGCCCTCTAATATTAATCTTCACCTAGGAGAAATACATCCACAGCCCTCATTCTTTTTGAGAGCTGATTTCTCCTGCTCCTTGTCATATTTCCTCACTTTCACTTGTTCTTGACTCATCTGTGTGATCTAGCAGCTTCCCATCACGCTCCGACAAGGTTTTGCATTACTTGCCCTAAAAATAGCAATCTTTTCAAATTGTATATCCATCTTTCTTCTTGCTATTTTTCTTGGACATCTTTCTTAGAACCTCTATTCTGGTGCAGAGAAAGTCACATTGCCTTTGTGTCCAAAGTCACTCTTCTCTGGAGACCCCTTCTTATCTTGCTCCCAGTGCTCCAGACAAGTGTTCAGCTCTGCTGGCTCTGCTTGAACTCACAGGACACTGTCTCTTTCTCCTGTTACTTTCAGGAGATCAGTCAGCCCTACTTACACCCATTTAAATACCACCCCTGGGCTGAAAACGTGGCGACTGTCAAAACTCTTACCTTTCAGCCTGCAGAAAGGTAGTATTAGTCCTCTCTATGCTCACCTCCTACCCTTTCCTACCTTCTTCAAGTCATGTTTCTTCTTCCTTAAACTGCAGAGCCCATCCTTTCCCGTTCTTATATCCAACCCCTTTGGCGAAATAAAATCCATTCACTGGAAAGGAAGAGTCATGTCTTTCTCTTCTTCTTCAGTCATAGAAGAGAACCCGTTTCTAAGAACTCACTTTCACCAATTGTGGGACACAGGGGACCACCGTGTGTGTGTAATGTGACCTCTGGTACACCAAAGAACCATGAAATATGCTTGGATTTCAGAGCAGATCCTTTAGAAGAAGATTCAGGTTGATATTTTAATCTTTCTATTGATACAGAACCCAGAAATAAATACTAGTAACTTACAGGGTGTTTTTACTGCCAGGTTGCATCCACTGGACCTTGTTAGGATCTTCTTATGCTTTTTGCTGGACTGTCCTCCAAGTAGAACAATTCCCACATCGGTCTTTCCTTAAAATAAATCATCTGAGAACCCTGATCTATGAGTCATGCTTTCCAGGGCATTAATGTTCCTTATAACCTTCTCCCATTTTCTAAAAAATCCTTCTTTAATTGTGGAAATAACGACTGACTGGACACAGACACAGTTTTCTAGCCTAGGTTGCACAGCACCAAACAACAAATCTTTCCCCGCTCTCTCTATCCATGTCACTTGTACCAACATCCACAGATCTTCCAGTATTAGAAAGACAATCATGCTGAGAGCTCTAGTCCTGTGGACAGAAGCAAAGAAACTTATGTTTCTGAGTGGAGTTTCTAATGCTTATACAAGTATTTTTCCTTTGCATTGACAAAATCCACAATGACCTTGACATTAAAGCCTCACTTAACTTCCTCTTCACCTGAATACTTTTGAAAGCATCGGTGAATGTGTTCTCACAAAACTAGGCTCTTCCTTGACCTGTGCATGATTTATTTTCTGGTTTCTACAGAATTTCCAAACCCTGTGATCAGTGGAAACGGCTACTGGAACCAAAGGAGGTCCCCTCTCCTGAGTGACCTTGGCAAACCACCAGGCCATCAAAACTACTCTCCAGCCAGACAGCTATTTATTTGCCAGTTTCATGGGTAAAATGAAGTTTCTTGCTCAGACATTTCATTAGCCTAGACATTCCTATCACATTCACAAACATCTTCAGTTGGTTCCTGATAGTTCTTTTCCTCGATTCCTTTTCAGAGATTCTTACTGGAAGTAGAATCAGATGAAAACTTGAACAATACTCTGTCATACAGTTAACTGCTTGAAGAGAAGTTATAAAGTGCAAAATTAAACGTAGAAATTTTGTCCTATACTGTCCCCTAAAACTTACATATATTCTTCCAGAGCTTTCTACACGCAAAAATATTGACAATTCAGCTCTATAGGCTCTGAGAATTTCTTGGCCATCTCTTTTTATAGTCCTAGATACAAGATACTTAGTCCAGCCAATTAATTATTTCTATCTGCTGTTGAAACTTAGTTGCTAGAATGGAAAATATTTCCTGCTCATAAGATGTAATGTAAAGAGGAATGTAATTATTCTTTGTCTTTTTTACACTGTTTGAATTTAACCAAATTCTTCTAGTAATGAGATCATGTCTTTGGCACAAAGATCACAAAGAACTGTGTACAGGAATTTCTTTTTCATTCCATTGCTACAATTTTGTTGTTTGACTTTCTTTACCAGTTTTCTATATTATCTCTTTATATATATTTCCATAGTCCTATCTAAACAGAAAATAGAAATTCGACATTGTTTTGTGGTTTTATTCTATTTTATTCCCTCTCCTTCCTTATTTAGAGAACTATTTTTTTTTTTCTGTAAGTGGTAGAATGTACTCAAATGTTCCCAGTTAGTAGTCACATTTTTTTCTCAACATTTTGTTAGTTTGGATTAAACTTTCATCTTTTTTTAAAGCTGAAAGTTCAAATTTGTTTATTACCAACATGAACTTTATTCTGTTTGCCGTAACAAATGTTAAAAAGTTAGAGATCACTTTGCTCTGCACTTACCAAAAACTTTGTCTACCAATCAATTCCTTTTTATATTTCAAGATGAAGTCTAATACAGAAGTCCCCTGAGCTTGACACTGCACTTTTTGATTTAAGAAACTGTCATCTATAACATTTAAAAATTCCAAGGACATTTTATTATTGGCAGTGTGAGACTATCAGTAAAAGACACTCAGATGGAAGTCCTCCATGATAAAATGCTGCGTTTTCCACACATTATAAATAGATGCTTAAGACATCAATTACCCTGATCTCTAGAGCACTGTCTGTGGCAGACATTGTCTTGAGCTTTTTCTATTAGGGCACTGATCCTGAAACATTCATGGGCATGTGGCTTTTATGCTGCCATCCTCCTTCCTATCAAACTCAAGGTCTCCATAAAATGCCAATGTCTCCTATCTTCTACCACCCATTCCTGGGTGTTTCCTTACTTCTCTTCCCTATTACTTAGAGAAAGACTCTTCCTTCTTTTCACACTCATCTCTGCCCCTTTCTGCCCTTTGTCCCCCTTCGTCACACCCCACCTCATTCATTCAAGTCCCTGTCACTCTACCAGTAACACACTTTGCTTCCACTATACCAGCTGCCTCATACTTTATCACAACCATTCTTCTTCCTCATACACTATCTTTTCCTTATACACTTCTTCCTGATACATTATTTTTCATTCAGGAAAAAAAAAAAACAACAACTCCTAAAAAGACTCCTTACTTTGCTCAAGGATTATTTGTGCTAATCTGATTAATAATACATTTTAAAAAATAAGTCCATAAATTGTTTGGTTCAAATGCAACAAATGCAAATATTTGTAATTCCAAAGCAGTCAAAGAATAATGAGACTTTTTTCCCCAAAAACTATGAAAACTCATTTAGAACCAAAAATAAAGTACAGACAGTAAATTCTGCTTTTAGACAGGAAAGAAAAATAACCAGAATCTGCTACAGAGTCCCTGATGGCTGAATGTGTGAAATTAATCACTGACAGGTGGAGAGGACAATTCTCCATGCAATGTTGAGCTTCCTATCCTCTGAATGACAGCCAGTTAGAATAAAAGAGCCAAAGATAATAAGAGGTGCTTTGCTGCATTAACTTTCTGATCAGTAGCAGTGCACCTGCAGCAAAAAGAGGTTTGCCCAAAACCTGATTTGTGAGTATATCTGAAATAAGTATATATTAATTCTGTACTTGCATTTCCTTTGGAACTCTTCCAAAGTGCTCTCATCATTTGTCACAGCCCTGGTCAAATTCCTCCCTCCCCAGCATTCACTATACTTGAATGTTTGATGCAGACACTGAATTGATGTGGGTTTGGCTCTCCTCTATTCTCTGCAGGCTCCTTGGTCTTCAACCTCAGGCCTTGCTTTGTGGGAATACCCTACCTTATAAGACCCTGTGATTCAGAGCTGCCCTGTGCTCAAACTTTCTGGGACTCTGTGAGTTCATTCAACATCCCTGCAAAAAATATGTCTCTGTGGGGTTCCCAAGAAACAGCAAATGTGGAAGCATAACAGCATAACAGCATCAAGTGAAACAATCCCACATCATGTTCAGAAGAAACAAACTGAGTCAGACTATGGAACCTGTTGTCATGGTGTGGTCTGGATGCCAAACACAGCACTGCCATGCCTACCATTAGGTATAGACAGGAGGCAAAAAACAGTCTCCAACAGCTGTTAAAACTAAGCAGAAAACAGTGGTTGATGAAGTCTCTGAGATGCATAGCACTGGAGACTGACATAATAAACATCACTATATGCTCTAATTTTTTTTTCCTGAGTATCTAATATTGTTCTCTGTCAAAGCAGGATGCTGGGCTAAACTCAAAATACTTGTGTACTTATAGTATAGAACATTGTGGATTTTGCAGAGAAGTGTCTAGAATATTTTTTTGTGCTTCAGACAATACTGGTAAAATAAAGATACAGAAAATGATAAATACAGCTAAGCAAGTGAGTGTCTCAGTTTTTTCACTGAAACCAGAAGTCTTCTCGATTGTAGAGAAAGAAGAATAATTTATTTTTCCTATGCTTTCTGCCTTTCTTTCCCTTCTTACAATCGTAGCTAATTTTTTCAATTGTTGCTAAGCAGTGCTTATCTAAAGACAAGGATTTTTCAGTTTCCCATGCTCTGCCAGTGGAGGCTGAGAGTGCACCAGAAGCTGGGAAGGAGCATGTCCAGGAGAGCTGACCCAAACTAGCCAAAGGGATATTCCCTACTGTACGGGAGTCATGCTCAGTACATACACTGGGGGAAACTGGCCAGGAGGTGCTGATCACTGCATGGACACTGGCTTTCTTTGGTTTTATTCCACTCTCTCTTTATCTTCCTTTTCATTACAGTCATTAATACTACTATTTATCTTTATTACAGTTATTAAATTGTTCTTATCTCAGCCCACAGGTTTTACTTGTTTTCAATTCTCCTCCCCATCCCACCAGACTCAGGGGGGAGAAATGAGTGAGCAGCTGTGTGATGCTCAGCTGCTGACTGGGGTTAAACCACGACAAAGACACAGGTAAAATCAGTGGTGGCCACCCTTTTTATCTGGCAGCACCTCCCTCGGAATGGATGATCAATAAGACTGCTTTGACATAAAGCAGACATAAAGTTAGCTCTAAGCTTAATTCTCCACATTGATACGCATGCGGTTTAAAAGAGTAATGTCACCTGAATATAGGTAGATACTTGTAAGATGAAATTTGTCAAATGCTGGATGTACATTATCTATCCTGCAGTTTAGAACAGGAAAAGGAGGATAAGCACCCTATACTGATGGTATTTTTCCAGAAGGGATTTAGTTTTCTATACATACTGTTAAACATTTGAGAAGTTTGGGATTTCATTTTTCTTTGTCATGGATATATACAAACATCCATTGAAAAATTAGTATTTCAAAGTCATACAGGACACAAAAGATGAGTTTAAGAAGCCCTGTTCTGTAAGCATGTTTGCTTACTGAATTTCTTATCCAGATTTTGAAGTACAGCTTTATGTTCCATGTCACTCAAATGGCAGTATTTAAAATCACTGCTAACACCTTCGGAAGCTGATAAGCTTGTTTCAGGGCTGTCAGCTAAGTCCCCACACCTTTATCTGGAGTTTTCATATGCTACAAAGTTTAGTGGCTGCTTACCTCGTATCCACTGAAATATTTCAGCATTTTCTGCAGTTCAATCAAAAAAATCTTTCAGGATCCATGTGTGTCCTGGGGCAGGATTAAGTCAGTGCTTGGTAGTGCACCAAATTAGTCTTTCTGGTGCTATGATTGCTTTAATCCCTGGAAAAAAAAAAAAAAGAAAAAAACTGCACATCTATAAGGTTATGCATCTTTTTCTTTTTTATGACTATGAACCAAATGCCAAGACTACAGGCAATTCACAACCTCTTCACTAAAGTATATGGTCTCCTCTTTTGATCTCACTGTACCATTCCTTCTGAGGCCCAGCTATTCTGGTTACCTCATTGCTGTTTGTTTGCAAAGCAGAACCAGTGTTCACTGGATATGATACACTGACTAAAAGAGCACCTGCAATTCATTCTTGCATTCAGTTTTTTCTCCTACATGTGTTACTGTTGTCCTCGCTGTGGTGCAATTAGTTTGGCTCTCCAGTCACTGAAGAGAGCTTGTGTGGGTGGGAACGCTGCTGCCACCTGCTCCTGCTGCTTTGTCAGAGACCTGTGCCTCAAAACTAATGCCTTCTAAAAACTGGAACAACTTCTCACTTTTTCATGTGGGAGCAGAAGGAAGCAGAGGTAAATCAGAACTCCCTACGTTATTCCAATGGCAAATCATAGCAGGAAGAACCGTAGCACTAAGTAGGCTCAGGTCTTTGGCTGGTGCACATTTCATGCTCCTTCATTTACTTTAGAAGAGTTCATTCATTCACTGCAGCTGAGGATCTGGCCCTTGTCAGGGATTGAAAAATGTTGAAAAATACCTATTCACAAATAAGGAGATTTGCTGCAAGCTCTTTTCCTTTTGATGAGGGTTTTTTTTTTTCTAGTATACATTTCAAGAATGAGCAGCATTGTAACTCCTTATTATGTATTACTTTTTCTTTCTTTGTTTGTTGGTTCATTTGTCTGTTCAGCAATGTGTCACTATGATATTTTTTATGCAAGTGAGTTCCTGCCTGCACTTGGAATTGCTGCACCTTGACCAGGGACAAATTCTAGACTGATTAATGCTGCACAGCCTGTGGAACATTCAATTCCTTTGGACACCAACGTGACTGAAACGATAACAGGATCCGATGGGTGTCTATCCTGCCCTGAAAGGCATCATAGCCCACATAGACTGTTTTCACTGGGTAATTACTGTTTTTTAATTTGGATTCAATTGAGAGCTTCTCTAGATTCTAGTCTAACATTGTTAAATGTTAATGCTGCCCACACCACTTGGTGTGCTTCCTTCTATAAACTGAACAAAGAGGCTGTGCTCTCTTGCCAGCCACAGATTTATTGGGGGTATGGATTACACACATTAAACACAGTCATCGGGCCACAAAGGTTCCATCACAATCTGCCTACGAGCTAACATCATTAAGAGGCAGACTTCATATATCTTCATGACTGATCCGCTGATCTTTCCCACTCCATTGACTAATGAATTGACGCACGCAATGTTCCTCAACATTAGTGTGCATCTCTTTGATTTACAGCACTAAAGCAGGGGGCTGCAACCACTCAGATACTGATGAATTCCAGACAACACTTGCACCTGGCAGACCAGGATGTTTCCCTCTGAGAAGAGCAGTACTTGCATCCCAGAACTGTATACAATAAACGTGGTGGGCTTCTCTCTGTCGGCATTTTCATCTTTACAGTGCCATCAGACTGCCTGCCTTCCTGAGCCAAATCCCCATCTGCTATAAATGAGGGCACTTCGATTTGCATGGCTTGGTCTCTGAGCAGTGTGCCTGAGCCTTTTGGTTTCTCTGCTTTAAAGCTGTAACTGGGAGCCACCAATGTATGCTTGCTCCTGAGGCTTGGCAGTGCCAGGGAAAAGGGCTCAAGGGAAGGAGAATGGTGGTTTTCTGCCCTCCTTGGGTTTCAGCCCTGCCAGTCTGCAGCTGTGGTGGGAAAGTGATGGCCACTGGCCCGACACTGCCGCTGCGAACTGAAGGGAGGAGAGAGGTTGTGGAAAGATATGGAGTGAAAACAGATTTGGCTCAGAACTTGCTTCGGTTGAATTAATTGACCAGCTACAGGCTTGTATCTTGCTAGAAGCCTTGCACTTAAGTGACCCACAGCACAGACTACCTAGTTCTAGTGATTGACATGAAATACAGACTAATTTTGACCTTTTGGAAGTTGTCATCACATAGAACAGTCACCTTCCAGCATACTACTAAATCCACCTGATGAAATGAAAGCACCTTCCCAGGTACCACTCATTCTGTGAGAAGGGCAAAGCAAGAACAATTGCTTGGATATGTCCTTGATGATGGACCATTTCCAGTGGGAGTTTGTGGTGGACTGAGGAAAAAAAAAAATAGCCAGTAAAAGTATTTTCAAAGTTAAAATAGGAAATTCTTATTTTATGTAGCAAATAAATCAGAATTTTAAGAAATCTGCTAACTGATGTACCACTATATCATCTAGATCTTTCCACAAAGAGATATATTCCAGCCTCTGAAACATTTCAATGATGACTAACTAAAATATATTACTCGTTGTAGATTATCGGATTGTTTACTTTAATTTTCAGATACCTCATATATTTATACAGATTTCACATCAGTAAGATGTCATAGATTTACACCAGTTTAACCAGAGGATTTGGAGACACGAGCAAATTTCTTCCTGCTACTCACGGTAAAACAGCAGGGGGGAAAAAAAAAAAAGAAAATTAAAAAGACCTGACCGGAACGTCTAACTAACATGACTGAAAAAAAGGTTCTTTTTTTTAAGCTTATTTGCATGGTCACCTCGTTTAAAAACTCATAGCAGACTCATCATAAGACTAATGTACCTGGTCACAGTTTGCAGATAAAGAGTGGGAGTTTTGTCGCTGAAAATAGAAGGAAGTTTTCCTGGATGGAGACTGATGTTAGCATTAAGGGAAACAATTCTGTATCCCCTTCAAGTGAACAGATGCAGAACATCATTGAAAATGCAAGAAAACAAAGCATAAGTTCTATTAGTTTTCCATGCTCTGATTTTCTGGAGAGAATGTAGGTGGTAAATAGAATCTGACTGTTAGTGTTTGTAGCTGACTAAAGTTGAGGCTGGAGAATGAAGAAAAAACCCCAAAGAGTTATATCACAAAGGAGATTGTTGCACTACTTGCAATCAAAATTAGATCATTTTTCAAAGCTGCTAGATATGAATGTAAGCTGCTTCTGGGCATCTTTAATTTATGTCACTGCTACTGCCAAAGCAAATAAGGCATTTTGATACTGTTCTTTGCATTACGGGGATAATATGTGTCACAGGGAGACAATGTCCTATACAGCGCTGCAGCATCGCTTATACAGAGAACAGAAAAAAGCTCTCCTTTTAATATCTAGCCCATATTGTTCCTCATTGTTGACAGACCATGCATATTACACTGAACTGAGTCATGGAAACTAGTGTTTTAAAAACCTAGGTAAATTATAAATTAAATTTCTAATGGGTACTGAACACATCTCTTCTTATAATCTTCACAGAGGTAAATGGGGGAAATGAGGCTGACTTGGGGCTGGAGCTGAATTTCACCATGAAGAAGCAGCAGCACAAGAGCTACCTGGGAATACACTGTGCCACCTGGAACGACGTGATGAACCAGTGGGTGTGAGAAGAGGAGAAAACACAGAGATGGGTGGAAGACCTGCTTGTACACAGCACGAGGAGTAAGATTTGCTCTGTGCCTGCATCCAGGTGTGATGGGGGATCAACTTCCAGCAGAGTCTGTGGAATGTAACACAGCACAAGCCTGGACTACCCACCCACTTGCTGAAGGGGGTGGTGGAAAGAAAAACACCCCTTTCTTCTCCCGGCCAGTAACTGCAACAAGTTTCCTCAGAAGAAGAGCAGCAGCAGGGGAAAGAAGACTTGCAGAGACCTTCACCAGCAGGACCTCATCCCTAAAGGACAAGCCTGAGTACTCTCTTTACCGGCAGGAGTCCGGGTCTATTTCCTCTGCAGAGGAGGTCTGCTCAGAGAAAAGGACCAGGGAGTCTTGAGGAAAATCGTTTCGTAAAAAGTGGAAGGAGGCAAGAAAGCAAGTGAGTGATCTGAAATATGACGTCTTTTCATTTAAATAAATTCCCACAAGATCTCAGTCTTTTTATTTTCTTTGTCAGTGTTCTTACTTGACATGTGGGAATCTTGCTGCCTTGATTTCCTAACACTTGTGTGTTCAAGGTGCTGTGAAAAACTTACATGATTTTTGACTGAAAACCCCTTTGCTAGATGTCATTAAGCCACTTTGAATTTCCCAGTCCCTGATGTTCATCTTGCCTTGAGAAGTTCCACTCTAAAGAAAAGTTCTGCTCTGTCTCGCTCTGCTTCAGATCTGCCAGCTCCTTTACTGCCCTCTTCCCTCAAGACAGTAACAAAGAGTGTAGTTGAATTTGTCAGCCTGGTGTTCTAGGCTGAAGAGCAAAAAGTGGATAAGCTCAAGATTGCTCAAACTGCACTTACCCTCATGTGCACAACTTCCCCATCTCTTTGGAAGATGCAGGAACTCCTTATTAATGAAAAGCCCAAACAGCTCCACGGGAGCCTCCAAGGCAGCAAAAGCAACCATCAGTAAGTCCTAAAAAAGCTGTTCTGACCATGAAACTCAAGTTGGATTCATTTACAACAACAAAATTACAGAAAAAAATCTGCTGGTCAATCTCTTGCAAACTGAAAATATAGCATAAAATTTTAAACTCTCTAAGTTTTCTGTGAAATACGCAGCGTGTACTAAAAATGCCATACCCCCTGTTTAAATACACCAATAGCTTACAGTGCCTAGCAAAGGAGGACCAGCCCTTCCCTAGCGTGTCCCTCTAAACCTTGTACAATTCTCTTTGCATCTCAGCAACATGAAGCACATACTGCTGTGAGTCCTGTGATCAGCTGCTTCTCTCTCATTAGCTGCAATTTAGAGACAGGAAGAGAATAAACTGCAGGCAAAGTTTGATCTGAGATGACAAGGCTAATTTTGGGACAAATGTCCCTCTACTTCTCCAGTTGTCAGATTTAACCTAAAGCAAGCACAGTGAGCACATAGTAAACATAATATCCTCCTAATTATACTAAATTATCGCTCAGGAGCTGCTCTGCCCTCTTGTCAAGGGCCGGGAACTGGCTTTTAATGATGAATGTGAACCTCAGCGGGACATTCTATATCATCATTTAGTTCAGCAAAGGTAGCCCAGATCAGTTGCATAGGTGTAATTAGATGCTGAAAAATAATTACCTTGGCCTTACCATTAAAAATTCCTTGCTTGTATCCCCTTGTGATCTATGAACAAATTACTTTATTAGGAAATCATTAGCGCTCAATTTGTCTCAATATACTACAGGCATCAATATTCATTTCTCATAATGGAACCACACATTCTTGCCATAAATTCATACAACTACATAGCCAGATATCAATTTGGAGTCGTTACCAACCTTAACAAAAGGGCTGATTTTACATAGTAAGATGCTTTTTTCTTACGCACCAGCTTCCTGCGGAAAACTGAGCAATATGAGCTTTGTTGTTAGGCCATTAGCTCAATCTTTCTGGTTTTGTGCCCTACTGCAGAGGGAGAGCTTTTTATGTGGCTGATCTCTTTGTGCTATTGCAATACCCAAGTTTGGGTCAGCAGCAGCAAAACAGCTCCTCAGATAAATTAGACTACTATGACGACACTACTGTTGTGAAGGCCCCGAGAGCATCTCATTCAGGGTGTTGGTGCCAGCTCTCAGCCCGTGCAGCGCAGCGGGGAGGCATCCCCAGATGTCCTGTGGGCAGACCCCGGCTGTGACCGACTCGTCTCATGGGAGCTACTGGCCTTTGCTGTGCTGTGACAGTAAGCTCGGGGTCCCTTGTAACTTTTGTTCGGTACTATTTCTCTGCAGAATTCTCTGAGCATTGAGAAAGCAGGCTACCCCAAATGTCCTTGGTGTGGGGACATAGTACAGTTTCAAGTCATATCTAGCAGTTAACTGATTTATCGACCATTAGAATTTACAGAGCAGGTGTGATGAGGAAAGGAGACCATCAGTCACACCTCAGGTCACCTCCTGTTACAGAATACCTTCACATAGTTCAGCCTTCAGCTTTCACACAAGTGCAGATTCTCACTGAAGTCTGTTGTTGCAGGGCTGAGCAAAACAACAAGCTCAAGCTAATTCTCTGCAGTGGCGGTTGGATAGTCACTGCCTGTTGAAATGGGCCAATATATAGCAGTTGCCATCTCAGTACTTCTCTGAACATCACACATGCCCATAAAAGCACTCCATATACCGGGGCTTCTAAATTTCCATTTTGATGTGTGCAAGAAGTCCTCCATTTTATAACATGACAATTTTTTTCTGGATTTGGTATGCCAGAAGCATTTGAGAAAGATAAGTATGATTGTCTGTATCCAACAGTATGACCACAGAATTCATAATCAATCCAGAAAAAAAAAAAAAAAAGGCAGTGATGGAATTTTCAAAAATATTGCTTAGAACCTGATAAGGACTGAGAACATTCTCAGTTTGCTTATTTTATCTTCCATTTCAACAGGTAGATAAGAACACCTGTTTCCAGTTACAAAGTAGTCAGCCTAGAATCATGCCTGTCACGTTGTCTGTACTCTTGTGGTCAAGACAGTAGAGTTCACTCTGCCACGGCTCTGCTTCACAAGCTGCCAGAGTCCCAACTTCTCCATTCAGGACCCCACTGAATCCCTCTGATGGTGGCCATGTAAGAGGTGTCAAGGCTGTTCAAGCTGCTGAAAAAAACGCAGCCCAAGCCGTCACACTCAGCTGGAAGCAAATGAAACGCCAGACTCCGCAAAGCCCTTGTAAGTACTTTGTCTATGGCACTGAAGTTGTTAAAGCAGTGAGTAGACAATAAGTATTTCAGGCAAATTCCTCACACAAAAGGAACAAAGTGCTAAAGTCATCAATATAAGTAGTATAAATCAACTGAATAGGCAGCTGGAAAATGACAGCTACCTATATTATGAGTCTTAAAAAGGGAAGATAAAAGATAGGTGGATTTTTATCTTTTGGGTTTATAAGGCCGTGTTTGATGGACCATAAGGTCTTGATAGACTTAATGGGCCAAAATCCTCCCTAGGGTAACTATTAAGTTCCATTGTCTCCCATCAGGATGGTTGGAACCAAGAGAATTTTATGTACGCTAAAGCAGTATTTTGAGGTGCTTCACTTTTAAGCGCTGCCGTGCCTCAGATGGTACGTTAATTCCAAGGCCAGGAAGTATATATTCCAAACTGCAAAAAGCAGCAGAAAGAGCAATGTAGCACAGAAACAAGCAACTGGTGCTCTCAGCCAGCATAAGCTGAAGGGCAATGAAAGAGCTCAATTCCTTGCTTTCTGCAGACTGCACCTTCCAATTATACTAATTCTTTTATCTTTACCTTGCCTGTCTGACACCCCCTCCAAGTCAAATCCTGCCAGCGTGTCCAGAGTGGCACTTAGGAAGCGACTCTGTTTTGCTCAGGGGGAAGTGTCTTTAGATGTCGTTCTGTGTCTCTTTAGGTTACACAGATTTCTCTTGTTTTCTGCTCACCTCCAGCTCTGAGTTCAGTCTGACAGACCGACAGTTACTCTTCAAGCTGGCTATTACTCAACAGTTGCACTCAGGGACCCAAAATGAAAAGAAAGAGGTCTCCCTTTCAACCTCTGAGAGAGTAATTTTCAAACCAACATACCCTAAAAGCATTCCAGTGAGGTCAGGACATTGCTATACAGTGATTTAAGTCGCTACTAACAGCGGGCTTTCTCGGACTTGGAATACAGGTTGGAAAACGTTGTTCTGAAAGGTTTACTACCTTAAATTTACCTTTTCTTTTGCTGACTCACAGCAATCAGCCAAGTATACATAGTTACAAGAACTCATTAAATAAAACATGCTATGTTCAAGATGACAAATACAGAGTAAGTCATTGAGATTCTTATTGCAGTGTTACTTTGTTACTGACCTTGTTGAGAGATAAGAAGGAGATTTTGATTGTGAAACAGAGGATTTTGCAAATGAAGGTTAAAATACAGAGATTTTGAGTTTTCTTAGGTCCATGCTTCCCTTTGGTTTCACCTTTTTCAGCTTGTGGGTCCAAATAGGTTATCAGTCTGGTCCTAGAAGGGAGCACAAGCAGATACCATGAGAAGGAAAAATTATCTGCACCCACATGGCACCCACTAGTGCACTGATGATGGGTAAAATAATCACTTTCTTTTTTTTTTTTTCAAATCTGACTCCAACAAATGTGCTTAGTTGGCTGACAGCACAAACGGACTGGAAAAAGATAGTGAAGAATCAGCTCCTATCTCTCTTTTCCATGCCATCCATGTCAGGATGTTGTGGATTTCCTTTATCTGCTTTCCTAGGCTGCCCAGATATTCTTTGCCTTTATTCATTTTGGGGTATGAGAACAATTAAGCTGGTTTTTTTCATGGATCTAACTTGTTTTCAAGGTCCTGCTGAGAGCCCATTGTTTTAGACATAACACTGGAGTGGCTTCTCACATTGCTTTACGTTTATCTAAACTGACTTTCAGCTCCATTTTGTTGTTGTGTACATTAGTAAGTGGCACAGCTCAATAAAAACTGATTTTAAAGTGACCCAACTTTAGAGTAAACCGGTTGATATTGTGAATCCAGCATTCAAGGGTATGCATTTCAGGAGTGTCATTGTGGGAGGTTAATTGGGACTATCCTGGGTACACAGATTGAAAAGCGTTTAGTAGTCAGAATATATCTTCCAGTTTATTTTCTCCCAAACTGCAATCTAGATTATGCACTCAAAGACTTTTTGACAATGCAAACTAAAGTGCAGCAATAGAGATTCATAAAATTTGCTTTGAAGGCACATTCCAAATAAAAAATAAAATGCTAATGTGGACACTCCCTCAATACCTTCTCTCCTTCTTACACTGAATAACTTATTAGCATCAGCAAACTTTCTATTTCACCGCTCCTGTTATTTTTAATGTTATTTGCAACTGTATAGAATTTGAGAATGTACTCCCAAATTCATCTCAACACAACTCTTCCTGCAAAGCAGATCCTTCTGATGGGTGAATCAGTTTTATCTCCTAACCCTCTTGGAATTAAAATTGTTTGGGCCATGAGTCATATTTGAAAGTGACAGTTTCAGTTGTTAGTCTGACAACTTTACATTAACTCTCTCAAGCTAATCTTTTTATTCTGTCGCGGCGTGTCAATCCACGTCACTTATGACAAATTGCCCGAGTACCTTAAACCTGTCCTACCTTAAACCTTTCATAAGTACCATGTATTTTTAACAATCATTGTGCACAAAATCTGGAAATAGATGTAGAAATAGAGTAGATGTTTCTTGCTATCTTATTCTGGAGACTAACTCAGTCCGTGGGTCTATGTATTTGATTAGATTTGGCTAATCTGGCCCCTTTTACCTCCTCATTCATGCTGCTTTTCAGCTGGATGTGTTCTTTGCTGTCACTTACTCTTGGGTGGAAGAAGCAACGTCCCCCCAGTACCTGTGGGGAAGTTTATAGAATTAACAGGTGCACCATGGGAGGCTGAGAGAAAATGACCAAGCGCAGCAGAGATGGGGACAGGTAAAGTGGGAATGAGTGAATACCAGCCCATCGAGAGGAGTTCGGGACATCTCATTGATAAAGAACAGCTTCTCTACTAATGGCTCGAGTTGCATTTATGTTAGCTACCATTTCTGAAAGTGCTGATACACATTCAATACTCTGAAAATTATTATGGTGCACTGTCACACGCTCACCTGCTTCCATCACTCGAAACACGACTTCAAGACATACATTCTACCTTGCTTGGAAGATGATGCAGGGCTCAGTATGAAAATGTCTTAGAAATATTTAATCCTGGAGGGTGAAAAGGCCCTGGGAGGTCTCTAGTCCAGCCTCCTACTCCAAGCAGTCCTAGTTGTGAGATTAGATCAGACTGCTCAGGGCTTTAGCCTTGTGGATCTCGAAAACTTGCAAAGATGGAGACTGCACTGCCTCCTTGGGCAGCCTATTTGATTGCCTGGCTGTGCTCATTAAGACAAAGCTTTTCCTTCATTCAGCACTCAATTTCTCTTATTTTAATTTATGCTCATTTTCTCTCAGCCTCCCACGGTGCACCTGTTAATTTTATAAACTTCCCCACATGTACTGGGAGGACATTCCTAGGTGTCCCCAAAGCCATCCTGACTCTAAGCTGAACAATACATGATCCCTTAGTCTCTCCTCAGAGGGCCAGTTCTGCAGTCCCTAACCACCCTAGTGGCTCTCCACTGAACTCGCTTCACTAATTAACAACCTTCTTTTCATGGGAGGCCCCAACTCGGTTGCAGTGTTCCCGATACAGTCTAACCAAGCTTCAATTAAATAATCACTTTCACGATACCCCTGCTATGTTCCGCCTAGGACAGCCCAGGATGGTGTCAGCCTGCCTTGCGGTCAGGCCACACTGCCAGCTCCACTGTCCCTCAGCACCCTCAGCTCCTGTTCGGCAGATCTGTTCCCCAGCTGATCAATCCTCAGCCCACACTGTTGCGGTGGGTTAGTCTGCCCAAGGCACAGGACTTTGCATTTGTCCTTGCTGAATTTCCCTGCTGATCCATTCGGCCCACCTGTCTAGGTCCTTCTGAAAGGCAATTCTGCCCTTGAGTACATTGACTGCACTCCCCGGTTTGGTGCCACCTGCAGACTTGGTGAGAGGGCACTTCGCCTCCTCCTCCAGGTCACTGACAAAGATATTGAACAGGAGAGGTTCCAGCACAGACCCCTGAGGTACTCATAACCAGCCTGGAGCTACAGTATCAACCATGTAGCACTGTGTACTCCAGTACTGTGTATTCTAGTATAGTACTGTGCTATAAAAAAAAAAAAAATTAATAAAGAAATAAAGAATAAATTAAAAAAAAAGAAAACAAAAGAGGGTTTTATTTCATATCCAAATAGATATATTTGTAATCACGAAAGAATTTACTCAAAAAAAAAGAGGTTTTGGTATGGGAATTTATGGCTGTAATAAATAAAATATGGTGCTAAAATGAATTTTGTTTAACAGAAAACATCATTCAAAAATGCTATCACAAAGCTCACTCATGAAAGCACTAATTTAAAAATATTTATTTATCCTTATGCCTTTGTGTGAAGTCTTATGATGTGAACTATCAAAAGCAAAATGTGGTAAGAAGGTAATAAATGTAGAACATGAACATCGGTATTAATGGAGCAGCAATAATATGGAAAATCAAGTTCTTATCCTTATTTTAAAATACATTTAGCATTAGAGAAGGAAAATCAGCAAGAGGGAAAGAAGACGGTCATTTCAGGCTGCTAATTTCCAGGAAACACTAACATTGTAATTATGTATAATTTTATACAATTACTTATACATGTGCACGCGTGCACATTTTATTTTGTTATACAGAATAAAGAGATAGAGATGTCCCAATTTGGAAAAGAAAACAAGTTGAAAGCCCGATGTTTAACATCGGTTTTCAGACATTCGAGAAGTCGCTTCTTGCTTTTGGGTTTTCATTTTACGTTCCAGTTCTGAAGGCAGAAAAAATATAAATACTGTATGAAAGCTCAAGGTGTTCCTGAGCTCTTTTTTTTGACAAGCAGAAGTAAGAAACTGCAAAAGTCTACAAAGGGAAAGATGTTATAGAAGTTCTTGCTCAGTTATAATTTTGAATGTAGCTTGGTGAGGTATTAAACCACGTTTCTAATAGGCTTTGACAGGTAACACTTGACAAGTTTTGCTTCAGTGTGTACCTCCCTAGTCGCCTGTGTCACCTTTCTGATGAAGGATACCACCGGAGGGCACAGTCTGGAAGAAAAGAACAGCTGCCAACACCTCAGTTGCTCCCAAAAGTACACCTTAGCCAAAAGAAACAGTTCAGTAGATCGGTTTAAGCTGAGATGCCAGCCTGCAGACTGGAGCAGTGTAGTTCAAGAAGGGATTGGCTTTGGTGCCTTTGACCAGCACACTAAGATGGTCCTTCCTGTCTGCTTTGGCTTAATTACTTCTTTCTGTCTGTGCTGCTCAGCTGCGTTGTTGCAGGAGGTGCTCTAAAATGGTTCAGGTTAAAAGAAAAAGAAAAAAATAGAAAAAAAGCAAAAACAATGAAAAAGAAAAAGCAAAGACAAAGTAAAGGAAAAAGGAAAAAGAAAAAGG
>VWZK01008067.1:80383-100215 GCA_013396935.1 Baryphthengus martii | reverse complement strand
TCAAACTGCAAAGATGGGGAAAAAAAAATAAATCTCTAGATCTCAGAAAATGCTAAGTAAAAATTCCACAAAGTCACAAATTCAATACCAAAGCTACTACCTTTGACTCCTCCGTGTCAAGACACAAAAATTCAGGCCTGTTAATGTGACATGGAGCTGTTCTCTATAGGGCAGTCCATCTAATTTTGTCCAAGTTAGATTGAAACCTTTGAATGAGGAGTCTCTCTTTAATAAAGCCTGCAGTTAAAATTAGCTGTTAGGACAATATGAATTTACCTGCTACTCAATTCTGCATTTCTAATCATGGTCACTTGTGCCCTGATTATTTTCCACTCTGAATTTTGCTCAGTGTCTTATCACAGCTTACTTCACCTCAGAATCAAGCAGCAGATATTTAGTTGCTTTTATATTTCTTCACAAGTAAGCTCTTGAAATTATCTGAGAATATTTATGGAATATTTCACTTTAATTTGTTAATTATTTTGGTACTATGTTACTATGAATCCAAGGTAATAACTCTGTTCTAGTTACATGAATCAATTCGCAGAACAGTTACAGAACAGCTCTTACTTCCTTGCATAAGGGAAAGCTGCAGATTCTGTAAAGGTTATCTAATAGCTATAATCCCTGAATTTTCTCTTCAGTTCAATTAGAACAATGCCAATAAGCTCTGAAGAGGGAGAATGCTAGCACTGCAGCATTCAAAAACCAAAACATTTGAATCATTAAAAGTTAATCTGTTACCCTCAATTTTCATACAATGCACAAGACACCAGCTGAGGGGGTAAAACACATAAACCCAAACAAGTCTCACAAAAACCCCAACCAGCCACCCTCCTCTCCACCCTGTGCCCTTTGCTGTAGGACATTCCATCCTGATGCTTACTATAAAAGATAAATTGGAGCTTAGTTTGGAAGTCACTATTTGGTTCACAGCTTTCCTCTCCAAAGGAATCTTTGTCCTCACAGCACAACGCGAGTAGGACTCACAGTAAAAAGGCAGTTGTTTGCACATTGTTGAAAAGCTAAAAAGATCAAGAATTAGTTTGCAATTGAATATGTAACTTTAAGATAGGATCTATAAATTTTAGCCATAAGGTAAGTTTGTACTGTCACAACCTCATACTCACCCTTCCAACTTAGAGATGGACAAGCAAAATTCTACCTCAGTTCACTTGAGATATCACCAATTATATTACAGTTTCCTCAGGCCATGGAGATAAAATTAGGCTCAAATATTGCAACACATAGCAAGAGGCATCTGGGGTGTACCACCTGCTCTCAAAGGAGTACTGTTTTATTTCGTGGCACAGTTTTCATCAACTTGAACAAAAATAAATTCATGCTCCAAAGTGCACGTAACAGAGAAAGGTCACAACTGTTGAAATCGGCTCTTAAAAGACTGCTAAAAAATACTCTACCACTGGAATGATAACAAATGAGAGTAACCACTTCTCATGGAAAGGACTTGCTCTGCAGCTAATAGATGTTTCTTTCCACTCTAAATTACCAAGCGTATCTCAAGCATGTTTATGTTCCTATGACACAAGGAAGTCACTGAAGACAGTTACAAGCCAAAAAACATTCCTTGAAGATAACTGAATTAGAGCAAAAAAATAGTTTCTTATCTTTTGGACAGAGCAAACTAAAGACTTCTACATTTCCTGTTTTGTCAGTGTTCTTTTAGCATCTTAAAATATTATTGTAATGTCTGGTTGCTATTTACAAAATGTTTTCCGTACCCCAAAGAATGCAGCCACATTTCTGAAGGGCCACGCACCAGACCATATAAAGTAAATAGATTTGAAAAAGCACAAATTCCTCAGTGAAACAATTCCTCTATCAAGTTGCAGATTGTTGCAGGGCAGAGGTCTACCCTATATTAGACTGTCCGAAGAGAAGGCCATTGAAGTCTTCAAGGCATCACATTCACTCTAGTGATGGACAGATGGGGCATAAAATGTGTAAAAAAAAAAAAAAATGCACATAAAAGATTAAAAGAGCATCTTGCTAACCACCAAAGGACACTCCCCATCAGTCTGTCATCTGGCTATGAGCCAGGAAGCCCGGCAGTCATGAAACAGGGACAAGGTACAGTCACACCGCCTTACAGCGATCCTGCCTTAGCAGCAACACAAATCAGCAGGGACTGGAAGATATTAATTCATAAAGATACATATTCTGACATCCATAACAGTCTCAGCTTCCTGCCTTGTTTCTGTAAAGATACAAAAGAGAAGGTGGATGACAGACAGAAGAGTTTCTATATGAAGATCCAATTTTATGTGGAGCTAAATACAAAAATGTAAAATAAACGTTCAAAAGCTACTAAAAGTCATAGCAGGGTTGGAAGGGACATCTAAAGGTCATCTATTCCAAGCCTTCTGCACTGAGCAGGGACATCTGCAACTAGAGCAGGTTGCTCAGAGCCCCACCCAACCTGACCTGGGATGGTTCCAGAGGTGGGGCAAGTACCTCATGATCTTGAACACACATAGATAGGAAAAGCTTTTCTGGAAGGCAGAGTAGTTAACAAATACAAAATCATGCCACAAAGAATCTTCAAGTTATTGACAGGTTTGGAGTTGTGTGGGGTTTTGTTTTTTTTTTTTTCAATGTCAGCGTAAGATCTGGGAAAAAATATTTACGTTTTACTGGCCCACATCTTTAACTTCCCCTCCAATGCCTTTGACCATTCCCCAGTTACAACAACTATTGTATTTCAATTTTCTAAATAATTTATTCAGTTTATTAAGATAAACACAAATTATTTTTACTGATTTATCTACTACTATACAAATTTGTGGAAGTAAACAATTTATGTAAGCTTAATGTACAAAACCAAAAGTTGTTCCTCTGCCCCTCAAATGTAGAAGGGGTTACAGGTTAAGAACTATTTTAGCACTACTTCCAGAGCAAGAGATGAGTAAAGACGTTTTTGGGTTTTAAAAGCAAAATTTAGAAAGGTAGAAAAAGAGTAAGGAGAGATCTTTTCCACTATTTAAAAATCAGTATCCTCCAACAGTGACTTTGTAGCCTACAGAATAGTTGCATGCTGCAACTAACACAAAATACAGGCAGAAATATAAACTAAAAAAAAATATTTTTTATATGTAATACTGACAGAGAACTCACTTGTACATAATTTACTTTGTCTGAAATTGAAGTCTTACTTCCTTTGGTGAATGGGAAGTCGGAGGTGCTGTTATTTTCAACATGAATTTGTTAATTAACAGAACACTGGAGAAGACCTTACAGAAACAACTTCCCTGAAGTCCACGTAGTTTTAAATTCAAATGAAAGAACAGAAGCAGATCTCTGACAGAGATCTCAGCTTTCAAAATGTCAGACAGCAGAACCAAACCCAAGCTCCCTCCTTTCCACTCAGACCTTCTCCATTTCTGACTGCACAGAATCTGCTACAACCCAGGAAGCCACTGAAAATGGTTTGAACTGGAAAAGAGACTCCTGTGTCCTCTCTACATCCTGGTTTTGCAGAGTCAAATTTTCTAACCACTTCATCTTGTCCCTTACTTTAGAGATCTCGTTATTTGAGTGCTTTCTTGGTCTAGGGCATTATTTACAAATTCTCATTAAAAACACCTGAACTTTTCGCCTCATATCAAAAGGCATGGGCTTAGGTCAACCTTAAATTTGATCAGTTTGGGGTTGGTTCACCAAGTCATGAAACCCCATGACTGAACAAGAATCAAAACACAACTTCCTTCAATAAAGGTAGAAGTACAGTAGACAAGTCCAAGCCCACACAACTTCCAGAGATTCATGGAAGAGGTTTTCAAAGAGCCTACTGCAATCCGTATGCCCAAATGCTAAAAGAAGGCCACAAAAGTTTAAAGTTAGTCTCTTTTTGAAGAGAATCTTTAATTGATTTTGTCTAGCATGGTTTATTGGCGATAAATAAATGGGAGATCACATATAATAAATCACCTGATAGGGTACAGGACAGCAAAGGGCTTGTTAATGCAGAGAAGATAGGACTGGTGTAGGAACCTCTAAGTGAAGAGGAAAACAGCTGCCTCCAGTGCCAGGAGAGGAAGCAGCAGAGCGGGGGAAGACTATTAATACTCCTACTGAAATAGATTAATCAGCAGTAATTTTAGCTGGCATATTAATGAGAACCCACACATGACCCATGACAACCCACACAACCAACAGGCACTCACGAAACTGCTTAAAAAAAAAAAAAAACTTGCTTAAAAGTTGGCAAAGCCCAGGAAGATCAAGATTGGGACTGCAAGTTTCTGATGGACCAGCAGCACGGGTAAGGTGAAATACGTAGCATTCGGGAAAAAAGCAACACAATGCCAGGTTTCAGCAGCAGAATAATTTGTCTGGAAGTATTGGGTCACTTAAACACCTCAGCTCAATACTCAGTATGGTTTAAAGATGAGATAGATAAAAGATGATGGTGGCACAGGAAACAAATACACGCTTGTCATTAAATAGCAAGTTCCCAGATGTCCGTGGGAATGCTACCGGGACAGCAGGATGGGCATTGCTGTTGGAAAGAAAAGGACAAGAATAATATGAAAGATTTTTATGTTAAGTATGGGAGGGAAGAAAGGCAGAGCAGAGGCAGCAACATACTTGACTTAGAGCTACAAAAATACCTAAGAGTGTCAGCATTGGAGAGAGGAAAAAAGAAGGCTGAGCGCACTGCTATCATTTTGCATCATTCCTTGCATCAGAACGATGATCACGATGATTCATAAAGAAGCCACTTTGCACAATGCTGAATAAGGAAACATCGCGGGAGAAAGTCTGGGAGCTGTGAAACCCAAGTGCACGGTCAGCTCAGCCAGGAGATGATCACGGCCGATACGATCCTTTGGCCACAGAAGCAGGGGAAAGAAAAGTTCTTAAAAGTGGAGTCTGCTGAGCATTGATAAAATTGGACAGATTGTCTGGGTCTGTCACCTGGAATCAGGGCAGAGACACATTCAGCATAAAAAGAACAAAAAAAAGACGTCAGAAAAGGAACAGGAGTTTGGTTTCAGTCACTCAAGTTTCTACGATGTCAGCAAAGCGCACGTAAGAATCCATTAAACCAGGCCAGCTGGATTTAAGGAGCCAGATAGAAGCTGGAGTTGATCCAGCTTCCCAATTCTTCTGCTGATGACTGAAGTCAGGTGAGAAACAGGAATGATCCAAGGCAACTTAAAAAGGGTTGCTACCCAAAGAGACAGTGAAGGGCAGAGCAACAATAGGTTGTGTCTCATCAGTAAATTGGGAACACAGTATCAAATCCAAGTCTAACGGGAATTCATTAACGAACCTAAACTAAGAACATACTGGAAGCTATTTTACTTCCACAGAGCCTGATTTTAATTTGGGTAAAAACTTCAAGAAGTGCCAGTCGAAAAAGTACCCAAATTTGTGCAATAAAATTATTTTACTGACTGTTAAGTCAGTACAAGCAATTTTAAATTAACTGGTCTACAATCATTAATATAATTGAGGGCAAAGAGGAAGCAGGAGAAGCCTGATAGTACCACACCAACTCTCCTGGACCTACCAAGAAATTTTTTTTACAGGAATTCTTTAAGAAAAGTCTTACATTGTGACTTTTCTTTTTAAGAGGGGAGAAAGACAAGTAAGAATTAGGGAATAGCTGCAGCTGGAAGACAAGTGTGGAGATCACTGAGCCCAAGCCCCTGCTCTGTGCAGGGCCAAACTAGAGCAGGCTGCCGAGGGCTGTGCCCAGCCAGGTTTTGAGTATTTCTAAAGATCGAGAGCTCACAGTTTCTCTAGAGAAGCTGTGCTAGCACTTGACCACCTTACAATATTTTTTTTTTTATTACTATTATAGATTTATTTTTTTTTAATATTTAAATGAATTTTATTTTTTTTCCTCTCTCAATCTGTGCCCACCACTTCTTTCCACTGAACACCATCAAGAAGAGTCTGGCTTCATCTTCTTCACTCCCTGTCATAAAGTTAGTACAGAAAGTCCCTCTGAGCCTTCTCTTCTGTCCTAGCTCTCTAAGCCTCTCCTTATACGATGCTCAAGTCTCTGAATCACCTCCATGGCCTTTTGTTGGACTCTCTCCAGTATGTCTGTCTCTGGTACTGGGGAGCCCAGAACTCTAGTTCTACAACACAGCACTCAGACAGGTCTCACTAGGGCTGAGCAGAGGGAAAGGATCACCTCCCTCAACCACTCTTCTGAATACTGCCCAGAATGTCCTTGACCTTCACCACCAGCACGCACTGATGGCTCCAGTTCAACTTGATGTCCACCAGGACTTCAGGGTCATTTCTGCCAAGCTGCTTTCCAACCAGTCAGCCCCAACATAACCTGGTACATAGGACTATTCCTCCCCAGGGGCAGGACTTTGTATTTCCCTTTGCTGGACTTCATGAAGGTCCTGTTGGTCCATTTCTTCAGCCTATTGAGGTTTCCTTTGAATGGCAGCATGCTCATCTGGTCTGTCAGCCATACCTGGTTTTGTATTGTCTTCCAGACTTCCTGAAGGTGCACTTGTTCCCATCCAAGTAATTAATAAAGATGCTGCACAGTACTGGCCCCATAAGAAAGCCCTCTGGTGCAGCAGCAATGACTGACCTCCAGCTGGACTTTGCGCTGCTGATCAGGATCCCTTTTAAGCCCAGCAGTTGAGCTGTTTTTCAATCCAAATCACTGTCTACTCACTTAGTACCCACTCCATGACTTCATGCAGATGTTACAGGAGACAGGGTCAAAAGCCTTGTTAAAAGTAAAGATAAAGAACTTCCACTGCTCTCCCCACATCCGCTGAGCGCCTCACATCACCACAGACCACCATTGGGTCGGTCAAGCAGGATTTCCCACATATTTAACATTTTACACTGTCATTTATGGAATGATCCAAACCCCATATTTAATCTTTTTTTTTTTTTCTCTCCCCCTGTTGTTGCCTCTCTGTTCTCTCTGCTTTTCATTTTCCACGTCTGAAATTCAACTGCACATACCCCAGCACAACAACTGGCTTGCAGATGGCTGTTCTGCAGCCCCGCGCCACAGCTATGCACAGATCAGACCATAATCCATAGTAACGGGATATTCACTCGTGTACTAAAAACGTATTTTTCTTTTAAAATGGGACTTTACATGACTAAGAATCCCGGTAATATGGCCCCTGGCTTTATTATTCTCTAAAGTCTCGACAAGCAGGTGAGAAAAAGCTCAACATCAGAACGTTTCAGACACAGAACAGTATTTTATGGGTGCATCTCTCTCTGCGTTTAGGTCAGATCAGGATTGTGCTTTTGAAGCAAGGCTCCTGACAACCCCCACCTATCACACTTTGTCCTACACCAGTGACCAGGCTGACTGTTCAAATTCGGTTTCCTCGGACAAAGTTAAAGTGAAAGGAGCATTCCAGGAACATAACGAGTATTCTCACTCCAGAGGACTTAAACTAGATTAAAAAAATCAGTCTGAAATATCACAAACACGCACCTGTTTTCCTCTACAGCCCCACCCCTGTTTTCACTGCCCTGCCCTCTAACACAGACACAGCCAATGAAGACCTTCAAGATGTCAGTCCAGAGACAGCTTCGTTTAGCAGAGGTTGTCAGAAAGCACAAGGAACTTCAACAGAGAACTTCAGCACCCAACACTCAGCCTCCGTAATGGTAAAAACCCCACAATTTTACCAAGAAGACTCAAAAGACTAGGTTGGTGTTGCACTGATGGTAACCATCTTCCATCTCTTCGCAGCCATGCATGAAGGAATGTGAAGAATGGAATCTTTTGATCTGTAACAGCAATGTAGAGAAAGAAGGGCCAGGAAGCCAGCAGAGTAATAGCAGGATTTTAAGAAGCCTGCGACCAAGCGGGCTCCATCTACGGCAGTTTATACGCAAGGAAGCTCTACATTCGCCCAGTAGACAAGGAAAAGGCTGACACCAGACATAACCAGTTTGCTTCAGCAGATCTGCCACAGCATTCACGTGTGAAGATTAAACGTTTTACAAAGCCAACGCTAAGAGAACCACGGCCCAAAGAAAATACTGACTTGGCGGAACGATCTTCAAAAGTCAAAGAGCGGAAGAATACCCACGTACACAAAACCACATTGCCTTTCAGGATACTGGAACGCTGAACAAGTTGGGTCTTTTCAGTCTGGAGAAGGCTGAGCGGGGATCTTATGAATGCTTGTAAACACTTGAAGGGCAGGATGGGGTCAGTCTCTTTTCAGTGATGCCCGTTGATAGAACAAGGGCCAACAGGCGCAAACTGGAACACAGGAAGTTCCACCTCAACATCGGGAATTTCCATCTAAACATGTGGAGAAACTTCTCTCCTGTGAGGGTGATGGAGCACTGGAATAGGCTGCCCAGAGAAGTGGTGGAGTCTCCATTGACAGAGATATTCAAAACCCAACTGGACCAAATCCTGTGTGACCTTCTGTAGGTGAGCCTGCTTTGGCAGTGGGTTTGGACTAGATGATCTCCTTTCCAACCCCTAACATTCCATGATACACCAATAAAATACCATTTAAGGGCATGTCTTACAGGACAGTAGAATAATCTAGGTTGGAAAGGACCTCTGGAGGTCATCTAATCTCTTATTCAAGGCAGGTCAAGTTTCAAAGTTGTATCAGATTGCTCAGGGCCTTCTTTAGTCAAGTTCCCAAAGAAATCTTCAAGGATGGAGGTTGTTCAGCCCTCTTCAGCAGCTCGAGTGCTTATCCATTCTAAAAACTGTTATTCCTTATATCTAATCAGAATTTCCGATATCACAACTCTCATCAAGCACTTGCAAGAAAAGTCTGGCTTTCTCTGTAGTCATTTGGTGGTAGAAGGCAACAACTAGATCCTTCCTGAGTATCAGTCTTCTCCTTAGGCTGAACAAACCCAGCCTCCACAGACCGCATCTCCACATGTTATGTGCCCCTTCAGTGCCCCTTCTCCAGTCTGTCTACAATCTTTTTTTGTACAGGAGAACCCAAACTAGGACACACTATTCCAGATACTGCTTCACAAATAAATAAAATAACTTCTCCAGCCTGCTAGCTCTGCTTTTGCTGACATAGCACATCCTGCAGTTCACTGGGCCTGAAGACCAGATATTGAACTTCTTAAAACACAGAAGCCTCACAGTAAGAAAAGTGATATCAAACAGGTGGAAGCAAGTTTACCCCTGCCTATTGCATCCTCACAGACAGAAGGGTTACCCTTTGGGTAACCAGCAATAAAGTTTCTCCTTGTACCACAGGAAACTCAAGACACTGCCCCCTAGTTTCCTGGAAAGTTTGGTTCCATTATCCCTGCAGCCTGTGGTTCTGCTTCCAGCTCTTCCCAAAACTCCGTTTCTTCCTCTTTTAACTTTTGTCCCCTCCTACTTTGCATTCTGGAAGTCTGTCTTTCCTCAGACTTTTCCACAGAAAAAAAAATAACATCTCTTTAGCAATAAGACAAGGGACAATGGTTTTAGACTAGAGCAGGGTAGATTTAGATAAGACATTAGGAAGAAGTTCTTTAGTATGAGGCTGGTGAGGCACTAGAATGGGTTGCCCAGAGAAGCTGTGGACACCTCATCCCTGGAAGTTTTTAGGACCAGGCTGGATGAGGCTCTGAGCAACCTGGTCTAGTCAGAGGTGTCACTGTCCATGGCAGGGGGGTTGGAACTAGATGATCTTTAAGGTCCCTGCCAACTCGAGCTCTTCTATGATTCTATGACTATCCAGCAGCTCAGGTTTCAGGAACCAGGAGCTCACAGAAGACAAGCTGAGATTTCTCTGTAGACCAATAATGCAAATATCACCTGTTTCATAAGCACTGTAATGAGCTTTGAGTAGGACTGACTTATCAAAATCCTTACCAATGATCTCATTTGTAAGCTGAGGAAGTGTGGGCGGCATGAACAGACTTAAAATGGCTTGAAAACGTGAAGTGAGAGGTAGAGACCCTAATAATAAAAGCATTCAATATCCATTTGGCAACGGGTAACAAGCAGAATGTTATACGGGTCAGCAGCTGGGCAGGTATTGTTCAGTACCTTCCTAATCACTCTGGACAAGACAAATTGCAAATGCACCAAAAGCGTAAATGATAGTAAACCAGATAGTAAGATAAAGAGTACAGCCTTATGCTGCAGCTTGGGAGGTCTTCATTGGGCATTAGAGAACAATGTCTTCCCTTGAAGGGTAACGCAGCACAGATGCCATCTACCCAGAGAGGTCGGGAGTCTCATGGTTTTCAAGAGCTGATAAAAACAAGTCCCAGCTGACCTTGCCTAGCGTTGGCAACAGTCCTACCTGGAGCAAAAAGCTGGACCAGATGGCCTCCAGAGATCCCTTCCAACCACTGTCTCTGATTGGCTGAGGACAATGCAGGAACTTCTTGCTCAGGACAGCGATGAGAATTCGGGGAACATAAGGCACGTGTTGGGCCACTAAGTGGATGCACCAAATCAAATCCCTGCCATTCTGCTCAGGTAAAAAAAAACTTCAAAATAAGTTTGTTAGTGTCAGACATTCTCATTACAGATTTTTAAATATCCTTTGCTTGAAGAAAAGCAGGGAGGTCTGCTTGCTTGTAGACTCAAAAAAACAAAACAAAAAAAACAACCAGCAGAGAGAAATCAAATTCTCAGTAAGATAATAATAGAACACACTTTGCTCTGCCAAGAGCTTAGAAAAGACTCGTTTGCTTTTGCCTGACAATTCTGTCAGGCTAACTCATTGACTGCCACTTAAATATCATTGTAAGTGCATTTAAATACCTCACCACATTTTACCCAAACTCTGAATTGCAACATAATTCATCACAGTGGCTTTTGAATACACAAAGCCATCTTTCTACCTAGTTGGTCTATAGTCTAATTCAATATGGCCAACAGAAATAAGATGTATATGGGATTGAATTCCAGTTAGAGCTAATTGTTTTGCACATAAAACAGTAACTTCTTGCAGTAACAATCTGTCTCTCTACCTAAAAAATATCCAGTGACATCATCTCTATGCTGCTCTATACTTCTCCAAGTGTCTTATACTTAATTTTAGCTGCCTAGACTGCTCCAGTAACTCATTTTTTTGAGGTCTGGCAAGCAGACTTTCTACTGGCTTGCTTAAAATTACCTGATTTTTCTGCTAATCCACACTTATCTTCCATATCAGAATTATTTTTTTGAAATATGTACACACACACACTGTATGCATATGTACATGCAATAAAAAAAGCAGAATAAAAAAATATCAATCTGGAAGGAAGATTTTATTATTATTATCATCTGCCCTTACATATTCGGAATACAGAAAAAAGTAATAATCCCACTCGGTTTATGTAAATGTAAATGTATTAAGCTAATTACTTATGCAGACAGTAAAGCCTTTTTGAAGTACCACCTTAGAGGAGGAAGTTTGTAATGAAATGGTCTGGCTTAGGATTCAATGCAAAGCCAAAAGGTGTACAAATACGAAATAACAGCACCAAGATCACTTAAGATATTACAGGGGAACATGAGTCATATTTACCCCAAAGAGTGTTCCTGGCATCACTGGGGCTTTATTATTCATTCAGGTTGTGTTTATTCCTCTAGGGTCTAGTACATTGTATTAGGTGTCGTACTAACAGGTACCACAGTCCTAAAGATACAGTGTGAGTTACAGATAAGGAAAGTAAATCATCATGTGAAACAATGAAATATTCAGAAAATAAAAATAAGACATTAGCTTGGCATCCGTAACTTTCTAGCTGATAAATCCTGAGAAAGTTTTTCTGTTGGTAAAGCTTGCGTTTAATAGGCTAAGAGGGCATAATTGTCTAAAAGCTTCGTGCAACTACTGCTATTGGAGGAAAACTGTCACTTAGTATGAGTATAGACAGCAAATTTAGCTCTCAGTAGAGTTACAAAGAAACCCCTGTTGTTAATTAAGGAAAAATTCTTTCATATCACATGAACCGCAAAAGCCAGATCTTGATACCAAGAACTTACATCCTGCTTTAAGAATCCTGCTTAGCAAGCAGTCCAGTGTCCATGGATTACCCCAAAACGTACGTATTTTTTTTCTTTCCACGCACAAATGGAGTAAGTCTATGGAAACAACTTCTTTGTGGCATCTTTCAAGTCAATACATCCCAAACTGCAGGTTCATCTGGAGGGCTTCTACGTCACTCAGCACTAGAGTTAAATCAGCATGCAATGGAAATGTAAAAAATGGCAGAACTTACAATCTTCTGATACAGGTCAGTAAAATCCAATAATCACGTCATCTTGCAAAAAGCTCAGTCCTTCTGTTTGCAAGGCTCAAAAAAAACCTAAATGAATGTTCAGTGCATTTAAAATGCATTCAACATATTCAAATATTTTAGGAAGCATTCTTTCCTTTACCTAACTATCTCTGTGCAGTAGATAGCAACTGGATCCACCAGTTACCAATTAGCTCTGCTAAGTATTTTTGTGTATACCTGGAGGAGATTCTTCCTCCCCTGTAAAGACCAGAATACTAAAGCTTTCTCCCCACTCCTCTTAGCAGCCAAGAGGAGAGGACACAAACAATATATTCTTAAATCAGAAGATGGAAAGATAAAACTAGATGACTCTATCAAGTTATTTTTAATAAAAAGGCTGGGCTATGAACAGCACAAGTACTCAATCTTAACCATTTTGTTCAAAGCATACCGTAAATTTATTTCAATAATTTACTACCGCGTATTTCAGCTGATCCCATTCATCTAACCAGGTTGCAACTTTATCCATCTTATGCATGACCTTGCTTTCCAAGTAATCCTATACACTTAAGCAGGGCTCTACCAAGTAAGACAACAAATATGGATCAACACAGGTCAGATTTTAATCATCTTAATGTACAAGTATTTCCCCTTCCCTCCTTTTCTGAAAAATAAAAATAAAAAAAAATGGTCAGAGGCTCCTTGTACCAGCAAGGCATGTTAAGTGCCTTGAATAATTCTCAGGATACATTTATCTTGACAACATCCCCGCTAGAGTAGGTGGGATAGTGACAGAGCCCAAGACACATACAAAGCAGCCCGGTCAGGAGAGAAGGAGAAACCTGTGAACACAATTTGGGTCCCAAGCCCCAGATAAGTCTGTAATCACTTGGTTATGCTTCCTCTCCACAGCGCGGACTCTAAATTATCCACTAAGGATTTTCCACTTAATATGTATCATGGATCATTTCCTTTGTAGGTGGAGGTACCAATATCCTTGTGTCAGCTGGTGGGAAGAACAGAACTCATACAATTCACAGATGAATGGGTTGATGAAGGCAAACACCAACAGAGAACAGAGTTAGAAAAAAATAAAAAACAAAAACAAAACCACACAACCAAAAACTAGAAAGAGATATTTGAAGGCTATTTTACCTGTAAAGTCTTGGGGTTTTGTCTGATTGGTTGGTTTTTTTCATTGGTGGTTTTTTGTTTTCGTTTTTTTTCCAAATCACGGTGAGAGTGTTGAGGGAGTAAATGGATTCGTATCTGAACACAATATTATGACTGAATTACTGGCATGTATCAAGTGGAGAATTTAAAGCACCAGTAAGAAGCAGAAGTGTAAAGAAAAAGCTCCCGTGTTTCCTTTCTAAGCTTTTAAAAAGGTCCTTATCCCCACCTTCTGGTGAGTCGTTTTAGACAGATGAGAGCTTCCAACCGCGAGAAGGCAAACACCCAAAAAGTCAGAAAAAAGCGCTCGCATTTACAGTATCGACGCTGAGAAGCAGATCGCTTTCCTCACAAAAAAACAAGGGTGTGCTACTTTTTCTTAGGCTGCACAGAACCTACTGCTTCCCTAAGCATGTAAGGCAAGCACTAGACTAAAAATATTCGAACACAGCAGTGTAGCCGTGTTCACAGGCAAGAAAGCAAAATAAATTTGTTTCCAGCTTCAAATGGGGTGAAGGGTTGGCCTTTTTTCTTGCAAATAACATGCCCATCAGTGACACTTCTAGGAATGCAGAAAGACTGCAAAACTAAGTCTCCAGGATTTCAGTTTGTTCCAACTGCCTTCATTTTTTTGTGCCTCAGGTCTCTTTTTTTGTAATTTGAGTTTTCATGCACTGATCGCCACCATCACTCCCCATGGGCCACATTCCAAACCCTTCCAACAGGTTGTACACTTTTTTTGCAGGCATTGTCCCACCTGTTTAAAGGGAATTGGCTGCGATACACCAGCCCTTCAGCTCGAGTTAGAAGAACAAAGTCTTTTCTAAGCAGTGAAAAAAACCTGTTACCTTCATAAAATTCAACTATGTCACCCAATATTAAATGTTTGTCTAAAAACTCTCACACTTCTAGATGCAGTTGACTGTTATCAGTCCAGCTGTGAAGCTGTTTCATCAAAAGTTAGCGCAGTAAGACACTCAAGATTTTGAGCAAATATAAAAGCACAAGGGCTGTGTGTTTGTATATATTACACACACACAGAGATGAAACATCATATTCAAATATTCAAAACCACATTAGGATTCTGAGCTCAGTAGACAATTAAGCAGCATTAAAAGCAATTTATTAGTGGGAAAGCATTGAGAAGCCATCGGTTTCCTGTGGTGCTTATATCAATACTTGCTTTTTGGAAGGCTGCCTTCAGCACTGCAGAGCACTTACATTTCAGTTGCATAAAATGTTCTCTTCAAACCCTGCAGAAAATTTCTACTCGGCTTCAGTTCAACTGCAATGTACAAGTTGGCAGTGTTTTCATTCAGAGCTTGAGTGACTGTATAAAGTGTCTGAAATTTTACACAACTCAAGTTCCAGGTATCCATCAAACACATCATGGTAACACACACCGATAATACAAATTAGCTTTAAAAAAAAATATTCTCTTCCAGAAGTATGTTCTAGTTAGAGAAAGTAATTTGAAAATTAGGTCCTACATCATGAAATGACAGCTGGAGTATGTAAGCAGCCGCACCCCCTGATTTTATAATTTGCAAGAAACAAGATTGTGATCCAGAGGGAAGCAAACAGCACAAGGAAAAAAAATTAAAGGTAAAGGAACTGAATTCATTCCCTTTTCAGATGTTTTCTCTAATATTTCTGACAAAAGCAGGCAGGTATCTATCAAGTACTTAGAAGGAGAACTCCCTAGTTGGTTTTTTTTTGTTCAGTCAAAAGGGGTTTCAGTAGAAAACCTCAAGTAATAAAAGAAACAAATTCTTTGTGAGAAAAATGACTAGTTTCATTACCATTCAACCATGAAAGATTGAAAAGGATATTTGAAGACAGACTGTGTGCTCCTTCAAAGTGAAGTGAGAGCAGGTAAACCAGCCTCTGGAAAGCAAACTGGGAAACGAACCTTTGTTCTTGTATCCCAAGCATGTATCTTCACCACATTTTTGTATCAGGGTTTCAGTGACCCTGTTTTGGGGTTATAGGGTTCTGAATGGCTGGCTTTTGTCCTTACAGGGAACGAAAAAAATCCAAACCCCACACCTCTGCAATATTAAGCGTTTTGCTAGATGCAAAAGAAACTGGGTAGGAAATACAGGAATCTTGACGGCATCACTCCAAGGTTTTCCACTATTATTCTCTGTACAATCTGTATTTTCTCCAGTGGTTTGGAAGATCAGGTAACAAAAAGAAAGAATGTTTATAAGCTTCCCTCAACATCCATTGCGGACTTACCTGCACATTCAAGTTCAACCCATTACTGCTACGCCACACGGGGGTTCAGACCCTAGCAAAGCACCTTCAGCACGTCATCTCTGGGACTGATGTCTAGCACGGTTCAAGTTGCACTACCTGGCACCAGGATCTGCTTTTGCATTCTGCTTTCAGCAATGCCGAGGCCCTGGAGCACCCCTGGACTTACGCAAGGGTTTCAAAGGTGTGCCCAACCTGGGATTTTACACAGTTCTCTAAAATGTTCCCATTTCATATGCAATACTTCCATGAGTAACTCACCTCAGTCCTGACTGCATGTTCAATCACATGATCCCAAGATATCGCATGGGAAATCTCCAGTTAATCCAGCAGGCTTCGACTGCTATCAGGACACTGGAGCTACTTCTACATGACAGAAGTGTCAGAGCCCATTCCCAAGTCATAAGGCTGTCAGGAAACAGCATGAGCAAAGCTGCTCCAGGAATGAAGATAAAGCTGAAAGCTGAGGGTGATCACAGTGCAGGCAGTGCCCTCACAGACCAGGGCTTATCTGGCAGCATCTGAACAGGGTGGGCTGAGCAGGGTGCCAGTCCTAGCAACACTCAACGGTCCTGGCCACAGAAAGCAATGGAAGCAGATCCAGGCCTATATCCAGGAAGTCAAGAGGAGAAAGAGATGGGACCAGAACCAGAATGGCTGTAACCTAAGTCCAAGGCTACAATGCGTGTCCAAGTATAAGACTTGTGGCAGGTAGACCCTTGTCATTGTTCAGGCCGAGTGAAGGCCTCGTCCTGAGCTGAAAAATAGAACTCCAGGACCACTAAGCAGAAGGTGAGGCTGGTCGAAGAAACTGAAGCCTGCTGGTGAACATGAGGCCCTGACACAAACTGCCATGTGCTGGCCACATCTGTTCTATCGAGGAATAATTAAATTATTTCAAGGAAACTGTTCACTCTTAGCTTCTGAAGTGGCTACTGGGAATGATCTCTGGGACCATGCAGCCTCCCAGACTATGCCTGGAAGTTGTTAAGGAAAGTATCATTTGTCCTCAGCCAAAAGCTTGTCATGGGCCATTTTAACAATTCAGTTGAAAACACTCTCTCACATGATAGCGCTGGAATCCTTGCCAGAACATTATGGGATTTACAGCAGCAACACAGCTCGAGACTATAGCAGGAGATATTACCCTTTCGTGCTTATTAGGATTGAATTTCTTCTCAGGAGATACTTACATTCAGTGGAGTGGCCCAAAGCAATGCATCAATTTAAGTTTTAAAGAAAACTATGACAAGCAAGACAAAACAGAAGTTTCCCCTTAAAACCCATTTCATAAATAGGTTATAAACTACTCCAGGGTCTAGCTAAACTGGACTCCTCTAGTTTGCCCCTGCTCTCAGCTTTGTTACTAAATCAGGTGCAGCCAACTAATGATAGCACCTCATCTGGTAGTGCTGCTGAAATGTTTGCTGAGGATAACAGCATCTATTTGACCAGCTTTGCAAGCGAGCACGAGAAAGAAATAATTTTAGTCTCACTTCCTAGCTCTTTACAGGATACCACAGATGGAATATAACAAACAGAATGAGGAAAGAGTCCAGAAATGTAAAAAAGTTGAAAAGATAAAAAGAAGTGCATGGCTAGAAGCTGAGTTCAGACTATGAGCCACAATTCTCTAAAAATTAAGATCTAGGATCACGGTAAGCAAGAACACCAATAGTAATAATTTCTCTGTAAAACTCTTTTGCAGGGCTGCAATGAAACTCAAATTCATTTAAGGTGAACACTGTTGTCCATATTGCACAAAACCAGCGAGGATTAAAAACTGTTTTTTGTGTTTAATATTTGGACGGCAAGGTATTTAAAATTGCCTTCTTTAACATATGTTCGTTCCCTTTCCCTCCTCTATGCACAGCTGCAGAGCTATGTGCTACAGGAAGGAGTCAGCAGATGGCACCCATGGCACTCGATACAACCAGAGAGTGCACACTGTGATGTCCTTCAGTTCACACACAGTGGATTATTCTCAGAAAGTGTGGGGTTTTATTCTGTACCAGCCAGGATATTCCTTTATACAGTTTAAATAGTCTAAGGTAGCATAAATCAAGTTTCTCTTCACCACCAAGGTGACTTGCTGCATGATTATCAGGTACAAGGAGAGACCAGAAAGAAGTGGAAGAGCACGTTTCGCTTGCATAACTTTAAATTCCACAATATTGGGGTTGTCACTTAGTTTTAAGAAGCGATTCATCTACGTAAGAATCCCAGTTTCAAATACCCTCCTTCACCCCACCCTACACATACCTAAGATATAACCTCCAGAGATAAACAAACGAAAAAAAAACACCAACCTGCATCCAGCTGGTGATCCAGCTGTACCATAAAGGTCAAAACCACAGAAAGCATTAACAAGAATGTAAATTTCTCCTACAAAGAGTGACACAACCCATGTTTTACAGGTCTGGGGTTCATAGTTGTCCATATGCTACAAGAAAGTGGATAAAGAGTAGTTGCAGGTCCTTCAACAGCAAAGTCCAGTAGGGAGGGCACTAACTGCTAATGTAGAAGAAAAAGCAAAGTAGGTACCAAATACTTGAAGACCAGCCTATCCAGAAACCATCCCACATATTTGCAGTACATGAAACAAAATCCTAAAAGTCACTGTCCTCACATGACTTTGAGTTATAAAGAATTTTCTGAAAATCCAGCACCCCAGGGTTTGTGTTCAGACTCCATCCCTCCACCCCCCCTTCACATATAACACCAGAAAGTAGTTGCTGGTCTGTTTTTCACATTGGAATAATTCTCAAAGTGCATCTGTGCAACACCTACTAACAAAAGAAAGAAAAAAAAAAAAGAGAAAGAATGGCCTGGAAAAATACAGGATTGTACTGGAAGTGGAAGATAAGAGTTTGAGAAAAATCTCATCTTATTTTGTATTGTATTCAATAAAAGCATCCACCTCTTTCTGGTTTCAAACTCTGCCTAATATCAGATAAGGACTTAATTCTTAGACCTGAAGTAAATACGTGAAATGCAGATACATTGTCAGACAACTCTTTAAAATGGTTGTTTTCGTTGTCACTCCATCCTGTTGATCTGATCATATATTTTAGATCAACCTAAAGATTACAGTGCAGGAGGGTTTTGAATAATCTGAACTATGTATGCTTCAATAAGTGACTGCTCTACAATTCCCAAAACTTAAATATATATATAGCAGATGCAGTGTGTCCTGTACATGTAGGTCACAAAGCAGCAGGGAGTCAGAAAAACTTCAGTTCCAAAACTCTAAGGGTGATAGATTAAGACAATCAGAAATGAATACAACAATTGCTTTGGGAAAAGCTTATTAAAAGGTGTAAGCTTTATTATTTAAATCATTTGAAATTAGAATATAAAAAAAGGAAGACACACTATCTTCCTAAGAAACACTTCTGTACCATTTGTGCTACGTGTTTCTCCCTCTAATCCTCTCAGGAGCAATTAGAGTGCTCGCAGAAGAAGCTGCGCCACAGAGCAGACAGCGGGTATAATGGACACTGCATTTAAAGAAATACCTGAAATGAACTGGTCATAGCAACAAGGAAGACTTGTAGTTACAGACACAAAAGATAAGGGGGTTTGGAGAAGGACAGAGGAGGAGAGGACAGCGTTAACTCCACGCTGTGAGGTATTCTTGCAGTCCCTGTTGACAGCAGAAGACTTTAAAGGAGTCTGAAACTGTTCATGAATGACCAAAACCTTTAAATCAGATGGTAAGAAGCGGCCACACCTTTATTCAGAGGAGCGGGATCACTTGCAGGTAAGAACAGAACAGGTCTAGAAGTTACTCAAGTAATTATAAAACATGAATTTTTTCTTTACTTGTTAAAATACAGATTCTTGAGGGAATCCACCTAAAAGCTTTGCAAAGGCAAAAAAGTGAAAGCAACCGGTATCAGAAGACAATAAACCTTGCTAACATATATTTAATATGTTTGATAGGATATAGAAGCCAGTCCCTGGGTCAGGGCCCGAACTGAGTCAGCGCTCTCAGTTTGTATACAGCTTTGTCCCAGGAACCGAAGAAAAATCAAATAAAAGTAACTCTAGTTTCCAAACTGGCAAAAGGCCGGTCTAGATAGCCCTGTGCCTTGATGCAACACAATCTTGTCCATGTGAAATACCCAATCCCATCACCTCAACACTGGTGGTATTTCAGCCTGAGTGAACTGACTGTATTTTCAATCAGGGATACCATGGACTCCAGCCAGTAAACT
>VWZK01008067.1:0-80370 GCA_013396935.1 Baryphthengus martii | reverse complement strand
AGTAAAAAAAAAAAAAAAAGACACAAAAAAAAACCCAAAACACACAAAAAATAACAAAACACAACCCAAAGGAGCAAAAAATCCACACCAAAAATCAAAACACACCAACTAAAAAACAAACAACCCACAACAAAATATTACACACCCAAAAAAAAACCCACCAAACACCAAAACCAACCCAACCCAAAGCTTTGAGTAAGAAATACCTTAAGAAACAAATACAGAGTCACCATTCAGAAGAGCCCCCATGGTGCACACCAGTGTTACACAAAGGCCTTCAAACTGGGACCAGCTCCCACTCGGTCAGAGCCCGGCACCTCATTTCCTCAGCATCTTCTGAGCTTTACAGTTTTACTCTTCCCTTGCAAATTGGCAACACACTGGAAGTGGATGAAATGATCAGATTTCTCTCCAATACTAGTCCCTGTAACATTAAATGCAGCATTTCTACCTGCCTGCATGCATTACAATGTCATTATGCTTTTCAGTCTAACTGCAAAACCAGCTAAAGACAAGACACGTTGATTTGAATCCCCTCCTGCTGCAGTGTAATAGATGCCTCCATGACTCTCGTGCTACTCGCATCGTAACTTCCAGCTCGTTAGCCTCTATCACATGTAAAAGGCTTCTCTTATCCCTCTGAGACGCACACAGCACATCTACCATATCTGCAATGCCTCTGCTTCTGGATTAAGTTTCAAAGCCCGGTACAGAACTCACATAATGTAAAGCAGCATAAAGTGCCCATAAAATGCAATCAAATTAGAGTGAAAGAACCCACAGTTAAAACACGATCACTCTAGAGCAAGACAATAGAAAAAGCACGCGGGAAAGGTAAGATTTTGAACAAAGTCCTCAGCTGACTGAGCGGTGCGTTTTATCATCAGATTTGTTGCCTGAGGATTGGATCTGAGAACACGGCCACAGCAAACTCCCTGCACGGCTGCGGCCAACGCTAAAACTTCCATCACCCACAAAGCAGCAGAATTTACCCTGCACGGAAGAAAAAAAGAAAAAAAAGGTGTTCTCAAATGCACAGAAGTAACTGACAATTCCTTTCATCTTGACTCAACTCTGAAAATGATCTCTCACCTTTGTGCTCAAACCTACTGTGGAATTTGTCTTAACCAACATCCCAATTAAAGCTGCCGGGTCTCTCTTCGCCGCCTTCTGTTACCTCAAAGCCCCTCCCAGTATCCCTCATTTTCCAAGACAACATTCCTTTTCTAGTGCTACTTTTTACCTACCTCTATTAAGCCCTGAGTTATTAAACTCTGGTGCAGTGCTCTTGACATGTGTTTTGTATGAAACATTTGAGAAATTCCCCTAAATAACCGGTAATTAGAGTTGTGAATTTACTGGTTCGAACGAGATCAGGCCAGAAAGTAGCTTCTGTCCATGCGATGTCTTTATGCATTGGTAGTGAAGGTTGACCTTCATTTAGAAGCCTTTTCCTTGGGCCAGAAAACTGATATCAGAACTTGTGGGTGGATTAGGACCTCTGATGGTATTAAAATAAGGAACAGCTGCTGCCCTAACCGCATTAGAATGGCTTTACTGAACTTTTTGATTATTATCAGCTAGAAAACCAATATTTTCGTTGACTCCAGAATGACAGTTTGCTGGAAGGAGAAGGGCAAAACTGTGTTTATTAGCTGATAAGAACCACTTAGTGGAACAAATCAAAGACTTTTCTATAAACTACACAAAGGCGGCTTTTGCTTGTGCCAGTAGATACCAGAAGGGTTGATTTCTTGCTTTAATACATACTCTGCCAACATAAGTTTCAATTAGATGCAAGGAAGTTCTTGTAGAAGTCCTTGCTGTGATTTATTCCAAGTGTGATCTGGTGTCCACCTTCTTGGCTTCATGTTGCTTTACAAACACAGGCTACACCTTAGATTGCCAGACAGGAAAATAAGAAATTAAAAAAACCCAAACAAACCAGGAGCAACACCAGTCAAGAATAGCAAGTATCATCAGTCAACAATAAATCCAACCCTCCCAACTTTGGTAAATATGAAATAGCATGAAACTGCATGGAGAGATTGCTGGTAGGTTCTCTTGCTTATCACCCCAGAAAGCAACATATCCTGCTATTATCACGGAAAGAAAAAGGGAAACAAAAAAAAAAAAAGGGGTCAGCGTTCCACGTACACGCAGTGAAACTCTCAAATGTATTCAAGCAGAATAATCAGAAGGAAAAACCCAACAACAACAAAACTTCTCCGTCAGCAGAAGTCCACAGTTGAGCTCCTTATCCCAGCTAGCACTGGTGCAGTTCAGAGGAAAGGCCAACCCGCCTCAGCGTTCCAGGCCAGATCTCCACTTCCTCAAAGATCAAAAGGCATTTGAGTCCAGGCATTTAGTTCAACCTATTACAGGAGACAGACAACTGCAAAGCAGAATCTTAATCTAGATTTGTGCAGTGTTTAGGGATACCTCAATCAGACCTACCCACAGTTCATCCTACAATATCCATTGTGCTAGAGAAAGGAGTAACTGCAGAACGATTCTTTACTGGCTTACGGATCAGACCTTGCAATTCCCTCTGGCTCCCAGAGCCTTTTTTTTTCCCCTCATGCCATAACAGGAGGTCCTCATGAAACTTGCCATGGATTTACCTACACCTTTGTTAAAATGTCTCATTATATAAAACTCTGGATATTTTAGAACTGATAAGAAAATTTTATTTCTGTATAAAAAAAAATTTCAATTCCTTACCCTGTATGGTCCTCTCCCAGGAAAGATTTCCCACTCACCTCATTTTTTTTTTGAGATAACACGTTCCCTCTAGAGTAGAGCATGACCACAGAAAGCCAACGTTAGAATTTTTCCATAGTTGCTCTTAAGGAGAAAAGTACATTTCCAAATTTAAAAAGCAGACAGTAACTGCTGTCTTGTGTGTTCTGGAAAGAACATTAATCAGTTTATTTTTGTAATTTACAAACAACTAGTAAAGTTAAATGCTTTGAAGCACTACTCCAAATTTCAGCTGCAGCAAATACAGACCTACCTTTATCCCAGTTGGGCTTCTGCCAGGCACGTTCTCCCATCGAAACAAGGGCATTTGTGCTACCAACCACCACGTGCACAGCTGGGAAAATAACTCCAAGTACTGTACAAATTATTAGACAGCATCCACATAACAGACAGTGGCTTTTCAGGCCCACAAACATTGGTTACTTTTTTTGGTTGGTTGAGTTTTGTTAAAAAAACCAAAACATAATATATTTTTAGAGCAGGAATCGAACATTGGTTGAATTGAGGAATATTGGGAGCTTGGTAATTCCTGGACACCAACAGGATAATCATAGCCAAGTGTACCTCCTACTTGTATGGGATGAAGTGGGCACATGCACAGATTCCACTTGACCATACTACTACCACCGTGCAATCTCCACATGCCCTTTGTGTTTCCTCAAAGGCTGTCAAATCATAAAGCTCTTGCTGTTTTCCAAAAAAGCAGTAGAAATGCTGAAGCCTTTCAGGAACAGCCAGAGCCACCTAAGAGGGAAGACAAATGGAATGCCTACACCAGATTAATGATTCCTTGTATTTCCATTAAAAATTCTGCAGATCACCACAGCGAAAACTAGCATCAGACCCTACAAACATAAATACATGAGCTGCTTTAGTACTCTCAGCAAGTTGTCTTGTTAACAGCAACAAGAGTAACCCTAAATAGTCTCCTTATATGTATTATAATATGTATTAAAATTCTGAATATGCAAACTACACCAATCAAAACTAATTCATTTTGTTCCTCCAGGAACCAGGATGAACACTCAGTAGATTCCAAAGGTCAATGAAGGTTAAGTCCACTACTGCCCTTTCTCCAGTAAAACCTCAGCACCTTACCATTACTATGCTTCTACAGCCCCAGGGAGTTCCAGACACTCACACGCTCTGTGGAGCTTCGCGTGTGCTGTTTGGGCCAGGGTAGAGTTCATTTTCCTCCTGCTAAGGTTTCCTCAGGTTGTAGAGAAGACTTATATACATAATAGAGTTGAACAAATTGGGATTATAAATCCAGCAGTTAGATGGAATCTCAGATACACAGCATGGAAGTTCAAAGGTGTTTTCAGCTGAAATCCTCTGTTGCAGTGATACGGTTTACAGGAAAAGTATTTGAAACGAGTTACAAAATAAATGTTATGGAAAATGAAATTTTTAGACTTCATACTCCTCAGAGCAAGAATAGCCTCCTATAGTTGTATTTTAGTGCCTCTGTGATGATACAAAAAACAACGTAGTTCTTGGGTGTCTGTAAGCCAGCACCCAGGGAAGGGTGAATACAGAATTCCTAGAGGACAGGTAGGATTCATAGAATGTTAGGGGTTGGAAGGGACCTCTAGAGATCATCTAGTCCAATCCCCCTGCCAGAGCAGGATCACCCAGGGCAGGCCACACAGGAACGCATCCAGGTGGGTTTTGAAAGTCTCCAGAGAAGGAGACTCCACAACCTCTCTGGGCAGGCTGTATCACCCCACAGTAAAGAAGGTTCTCCTCATGTTGAGGTGGAACTTCCTATGTTCTAACTTAAACCCCTTATTCCTTGTCCTATCACAGGGCACCACAGAAAAGAGCCTGGCCCCTTCCACTTGACACCCACCCCTCAGATATTTATAGACATGAATAAGATCCCCTCTCAGCCATCTCGTTTCAAGGCTAAACAGCCCCAGTTCACTCAGTCTCTCTTCACAGGAGAGACGTTCTAGTCCCTTCATCATCCTCGTAGCATGAAGTGCTGAAGGACACCGCTCCTGCAGCCTTTCTTTGCAAGCTCGCTGCATCTGATAAAATATACATATGCAGGTAAGAAATACTTCGATCGTCACAGTGACAAGGAACAACATTCACCTGATTTACAAAGCAGAACAAAAACTAGTAGAGATTCCAGAGCATCAGGCAGAGTCTGCTTCAAGTGGCAGCTCCTGATAATGTTATCGGATCGACAGACAACAACCTTAAAAGGTAGAAAAACTGAAAGTAAAACAAAGCCACAGCAAGAGTACCAGGAAGGCCGAACGAAGCCTGCATTCCTTTCCAGCCTTGGAGCAGTGACTTCATCTTTGCTAGGGTGACCTTCCACTGAGTCCGGGCTTGAATACTAATATTAGACTAAAAAGAAGTGTGCCACCCTCTAAATATGGTGATGACTCAACACCTAGAGGCTTCAGTGATGTAATATGACCAAAGAGGTTCTGACTTCACAATCTAGATTTTTTTTAAATTAAGTTAAAAGGAACAGATCTTCCCCTGCAGAAACCCAGCCTGCCTCCTAAAGCATATTCTCGAACCAGCCTGCAGGAAAAGAGCACCACAGAAACATTTCACACATGGCAGCAGACACACCGGCTCCACTTTGTTTAAAAGGAGCACTGAACAGACACATTTCAATTATATGCTGCAGAGTCAAAGCATCAGTAGAGAGTTTCAGTTCCAGAATTAACATATAAAAGTTAAAAACAAGACAGCAGATCACTGAACAGTCCGGTGTCTTTTACTGCATCTTAAAAATAAAAATAGCAGCAAGATGATGTGGTTTGTTGGGAAAGCTGGAAGCAAATACAAAGGGAAAAAAATCCTTTACAAGACAGGCTATAAAGCTCTCTGAAAGCATCATCCTGGGACAAATACTCCAGCACTCGCTTGAGGTAGCCTTAAATCTTTTTCGAGACCCGAGCTCAGTAACACATCTTAAAAAGACAAAGGAAGTCTCATGCAGGCTTCTGTAGTAGCCACAAACAGTCACCCAATATAGGTAAATAAAGTAGTGTTGTGAAAGAATCCTTCATGAAAATAGTAACTGTTTTCCTAATAAAGTCCTTCAATTAAAGCAGGATTATCTTTTCCAATGACTTGTTAGTTCAACTTCTTTTCCCTCCCCCAATCCATCCCCACTAAGCTCCCAGTTCAGGAAGTGCATCTTTAATCACCTTCATTTCCCAATCTTATATTCCCACCCTGACGCTCCTCACCAGAATTAGGGTGCACTTCTAAAATATGTTCACAGCATCAAAAACTGGTGGAGGTTGGAAGGGACCTCTGGAGGTTATATAGTCTTTGCCTAACACCCCCTACACACCAGCTCAAGCAGGGTCACCTAGAACCAGCTGCTCAGGACCATGTCCAGAGAGGTTTTGAACAGCTCCATGGAGGAAGACTGCACCACCTCCCCAGGCAGCCTGTGCTCAGTCACTCACAGTAAAAACTTGTTTTCTGATGTTCAGAAGCCACCTCCTGTGTTTCAGTGCATACCCATGACCTCTGGTCCTGTCACTGGACCATTGACAAGAGCCTGTCTCTTCTTTACACTCTTCCTCCAGGTATTAACAGACACTGATAAGATCTCCCCAAGCCTTCTCTTCTCCAGGCTAACCAGTCCCAGCTCTCTCAGACTTTGTTCAGGGAAGAGATATTCCATTCCCTTCAGCATCCTAGCAGCCCTTCCCTGGACTCTCTCCAGGTCTTCCTGCTACTAGGAAGTCCAGAACTAGACACATATTTGGTCACTGCTTTCTCATGCAGAAATAATAGTATCTTCTATTGGTTTGAATTACATTGGCAAGAAAAAATACTTCATGGACTTTGACTATCCTTTCCTGGGCAGCTCCACCATGCCTAAAAATGCTCAGAAACCAATTAATCATTCTTTATCTGAACTAGAACCAATCAAGGTGCTCCTTCCACTTTTGAATTAAAATAGCAGGGGAGGGGGAGGGAAGAATAGCACACAGCCTCTAAACAGCTTGAGGAAACACATCCTTCCTTCATGTAAAGCAATATTCTACCAGTGACAGTTTTGTGTAAGCATCTCCCCAGGCATTACAGCATCTGAAGAAACCATCTTAAGAGACAAAGCTGCTTCACTTTGACAGCCTGCTTACCAGTTTCAGCCTGAAGGAAATTACAGTTCTGTTGCAGACAGCATGGTCTTACAAAACAGTGATCTACGCAGAACAAAAGCGTATCAAAAGGGTTACTGTTTGGAAAGCCCGAGGGCTACGCGTTGCAATTAACTGTTAAAATACACACACATCCAGCCCTAGAGCATCAGCCGTGCCCTTTATGCCTCGCCACCAAAAGGGCTTTATCAAGAAAGATAAAAGGAGCAGCACCTCCCATTCAGTCACACTGTCGGCCAAAAATAACAGTCTCCATTTTGCCGTATCTTGCTCACTTAAGTAGTCCTATCAGTCTTTTTTCCTCAAAAGACACGTGGTCAATCCCAGAGTTTAGGAGTAATTTCATTTTTAGCTTCTGTACAATAATACTTGCATGACTGCCAATGCACTCCACAAATTAAAAAAATCTGTCCCTACCATCACAGAATCATTGAGGCTGGAATAGACCTCTGAGATCATCAAGTCCAGCCTATGACCCAACACAACAACACCTAGCTAGACCATATCACTAAGTGCCACATCTAATCTTTCCTTAAACACCTCCAGGGATGGCGACGCCACCACCTCCCTGGGCAGTCCATTCCAGCACCTAACCATGAACAGGTTATAAGCCAAAACAAATGATCGGAACACAGGACACTGATGGGGACACAGTTGAGAGTGATCCCAGCTTTGCAGCAGGCCTGATGGATCATCTACTACTCCACACCTTTGCTCTTCCTTAAAATCTAAAAAGCTCAGTATTGTCTAGCCACATTGTAAAGAAGGCACAATTTATTTATTTTTTCCCCATAAGCAGCAGCAGGCTGCCCGTGATGGGGGTGGAGATAAAACCACCTCCCTTCATCAGTAGCAAGCTGTTAGTGCCCTGAAGCTGCTGAGCCATCCTGTGCAAGTTCTTAAATGCCTGTATTATCAACCCAGCCATCCAGGGCATTCTCCTGAACAAGTAGAGGTTTCTTCCCAAGAACCCAGGTCTGAAAGGTGAGGAAATATTTCTTGATCAGCTGCTCTGTTAATGTAGCAAAACCAGATACGTGTAGCAAGTACCAATCTCATTTTCTTCTGCCAGCCTTGAAGATCAGGCAGCCACTCCTGAGCAGTGGACTTTAAGCCAGACGGCACCACTTGTCTTCAGATCCCAGAGCCCACAAACTCCTCAGGCTCACTCTGTGTTGAGGCGTGAGGCTGCCAGCCAGGAGAAAACTACAGTTTCTTCATCTGTAAAGGACATGGCCTTTAGTTGCAGGAATTCCTCATCTTCAGAAAACAAAGGTCCAAATTCAGGCTCCCTACAGATGCCCTCATCATCCTTGGTAGGCAGCACAGAATCCTTTGAGAAGCATGGCACAGCCACGTGGTGTTGGTGAAAGGGTGTATCTGATACAGGACACAGTAAAGCAGCTTATCCACAGTGCAGGAGAAGTGCAGCTAAGGGTTCCCTTGGGGTTACTGCAGCCCGCACTCAAGCACAAACTAACTGCTTTATCAGATATAGCGTAAATTTCAAATGCCTTCCAATTAAAATAAAAATATTTCAAGGCATTTGTTCCAAAAGCTATCTTCAGTGAGTATAGTGCTTCGATATCTGCGTTAAGTTTGAATGTTGTCAGTTCAGCCTCTTAGACACTTCAGGTAAAGCAACTTTGGAGCTGTCAGCCTGTGTTCTTTACATGAATACTGCTGCATGCCAGAGCCACTCAGAAGTTTAAATACTTAAATATTATTTAAATGGTTCACACCCCAAATCAAAACCACCATTTACAATGATCGGTTTCTCTCGCTTTCTTCACCAGCTAACTTGTAACTTCCAAATCAATTGTACCTCCATTTCGCTCCTAAAAGGGTAGGTCAGAAGTGAAAGTCACAGGTATATTGCAAAAAGCTTTACTTTCTGTAGAATGGATAACACAATGAAACCCCTGTAGATACAGCCATTACTGTAGTATGTTCTTTTAAAAAGTTTAGCTTCCCACTACATATACACTGGATCAATATATAACTCAAGATGGGATTGTCAGCAGCATTTGTTAATTGTGACTGTGTGAGATTTTAAACTTCGGCTTAGTAACTTGACAATATTTTTTTGTTGCACTCATGTCTGCTCTTATCCTGCAGCAACAGTTAATAATAGAAAGGATTATGGGTATTAATCAACTAGGAGCACAAGTACATGCTCTACAGGAATAATAAAAATCATAATCAGCTCCCCAGGTCCTTGGATTTCATGAGAAATCTGAAGGTAATCCCATGTAGTTAAACATAGATTTATTGGAGTAACTACTTACCTGCAAACAGAGCTGTTCAGTCCCCGTCACGGAGAGTTGACAGACATGCACATGGAACAGGATATCCACCTCCACAACCGAGCTGCTATTCTTAAGACACATCCTTAAGTCCTGCAAGTCTTTGGGGATTGTTATCCCACATACTTACATAACCACCCATTCCATTTGCTAACTAAGCCATCAGCTAAATCCTAGAATACAGCTCTCAAAAGGGAAAGCTCAGGAGCACATGGGGATAGAGTCTCTGCAGGGTGAAGAAAGACTCTCTAGTTCTAGGCAGGCTTCTCTTTTCTCCCCTTAAAACTGGGCATTCAGATCCCTTTAGCTTTTGTGGAGTTCATTATCAGATGGTTATATAATTCCATAAAATGGCACAACATAAATCTAAGTCCCTTAGCAAAGGGACTTACAGACCAAAAAAAATGGTGCACTGTTTTCCAAGATTGCAATTTAGAACATAGGAATTTTTTTTATTTATACCTAAATGTGACCATTTTGTTTAGTGCTGTGGTATGAACTTTTATGCTCTTTTCATCTATAATAAACACACACGAGGCATCACTATGGAAGACAAACATGTCTAAAATATTAAAGCCACACAATTCCTCTCATGCAGCCTCAACAGATAACACTTTCAGTACCTTTAACAGGAAGTTTGTATCCTTAGAAGTTCTGGTTTATTCCCCTTTCATCTGGTAATTTCCTGAGTAAAGACCCTTTGCCCATCCTGGCCAGGTTTGGTCCTAGTGAATCTGTAGTTTTATCTGGATACTTCATCAGCCAGTTCCAGCCAAAATCCACTTTATCACAGACAGTTTGTTTCTGAACCAAAAATTCTGGACAAGACACTCAAGTAGCCTCAGATGTGCCTATACCAATTAGCTAAGACTGACTTCATCAGATAAAGCCCCAAACTATCAGTTTTTATATTCTTGACATCTCCATCAAGAAAAATACTAAGATAAGAAAAAGGAATCGAATGCTTCCTGCAAAAGTTAAGTTTTATCTTTTTAATTTTAAGAGGATATTGTTTTCAACGTTCTGTTTTAGACTAAGTACAGAGTCAAAAATATTCTCAAGTGTTTCTTGTTATCTTTCTTCTCACTATCAATCATTTTAGATTTTCCAGACAAAATAGTATTTCAGATAACTTAAAACATTTGAGACTTTATTGATCTTTCCAACTACCTGAAAGGAGGTTGTACAGAGGTGGGAGTCACTCTCTTCTCCTGAGTAAAAAGTGATAGGATAAGAGGAAATGGCCTCAAGTTGTGCCAGGGGAGGTTTAGGTTGGATATTAGGAAAAATATTTTCACTGAAAGGACTGTCAAGCACTGGAACAGTTGCCCAGGGAAGTGGTGGAGTCACCATGCCTAGAGGTATCTTAAGGGCACACAGATGTGGTGCTGAGGGACATGGCTTAGTGATGGACCTGGCAATGTGAAGTTAATGGTTGGACTCTATGATCTTAAAGGTCTTTTCCAACTTAAATGATTCTATGAGAAAATACAAGAAAGGCAGTCTCCCATCACTGTGGTACATGATCAGTAAGTGGGAGAAATTTTCACATGTTTAACATCGCCACCTCCAGCATGACTGCAACTGCGGTTACTGTGAAGACATTTACCTGCGTTTCAGTATTCTGCAAATCTGAGCAAAAAAACCCAAACTATTTTGGTTATGGTAGTTGACAAAAAAGCTTTTGAGATCTTGAAATAAACATCGTGGTAGAGTGTTGTTGTCACCTTAGAAAGAAGTCATATTTGTGATCCAGTCTTTGTGCAAGACAGATTAAACTATTTGTTTCATTGAAACTGCAAGAAACACAAACAGAAGGCACCTTTCTCTCACACTGAAAATAGGGAAAGTGACACTGTACCTTACTGTCCTCATCTTCAAACACAGACTGGTGAACGTTACAAGCAAAGAGAGAATTCGGGAGATCGTTGAAGTCAATTATTTCATGAAAATCTTCCTCTGCAAAACGTCTCTTTAAATCGGTGTCTCCATTTATAGAGTAGAGTAAGAAATGTCCTCCGTCCTCCGGGATGCAGCCATAGTGACCGAGGCCTCGCATTCCAAAGAAGTATGAGTCTCCCCTCATCCCTGGCAGCACGGAGAAGAGAGACACAGTTACACTGTACTTTTTAAAATATCACATACACAAGTTAACCCCGAAATTCTTAGTTTGGGAGCTTAGGGTGCAGAAAGAATATTTCACACTATCTTAAGGCAAGACCTGACCTCTGAAATAGGGCACTAAGATCAGTTTCACCACACAGGGATTCTGATTCAGTTCCATTCACCTGACCTTATCAGCAGAAGCTGCTGAAGACAACCAGAAGCAAGGCATTACTGAAGCAGCCCGTGCCCTAAAAGAAAATACTACGTTGTGTTTGGGTTTAAGAGTCACGTTTGTTACTGGGAAGGCAGGCTGGTGCTTCTGAGCTCGTACAACTAAGACATATCACTAGTACAAAGAATAAATCCATGGTTTTTCTTACAGTTTAAGGACAGAACGTACTCTGTTTTTCCACGCTCATTAGCAATTTGTTTGCATCTTAATCACCTTAGGAAGCAAATAAAAAAAAAAAGCTAAAGGAAGAGCAGACTCCAGAATTCTCACCATCTTTTAGGAAAATCCTCCTGACTTTGGAACATCTCCCTCAAATCCATCAGAGCAGAAAGATAATTAGGACACACAGAAGTTAATAAGCCCATAAATTAAACAGTATCCCTACTGTTAATACAGGAATAAATTTTGTACCAGCCAAGGTGAGCAAGTAAAGGTCCAATTAATTACAAGTGTGTTAATCAGTATAAAAATCAGGTATTTATCATAGGTTGATGTCTAATACACCTGTACTACAACCTCTATAGATCTCCAGTAAGCTGACTAAAAGCTATGCAGAGGAATAATTCTCTTATATTTTTTCTTTTAATAACAATATACAATCATTGGCTGTTTTTTTTCTCCTCGTAACATAAGGAGTTAGAGAGTTACATAAACACAGCGTGCTCATCTGTTTTAGATTTGCCCTTGCTCTATTGTGTACTTGCTATTCTCTATAAATAGTTGGAAATATTAGTTCAAATACACTCTTTAGGACTAGTGTCCAAAGTTAAACCCTACAGGCTTATTACACTTAATCTCAGTAAAGCAAAGCTGAATTATGGAGCTAATTTGCCATGCCTGCGCCTTTCATACAACCTCAATCCTGCTGCTGCTCTGAAATGACATTTGGCCAATGACAGAGCACATGGTTCCATAACCTTATGTTACAGAAATGTCAGGAATTGTTATTGCTGAGGTCTCAGGGCTCACGACAGAAGTCCTCAAGAAAACAAGCTAAAGTCACACTCAAAAGTATCAGTCCGCAGCATCGAGTCCACACTTAGCACACTCTCAAATCACACGACAGGGACAGATTTATTAGCCAGTATCAGTCAGAATAACTAAGGTTGGAAGGGGCCTACAGAGGTCAGGTAGTCTAAACCACAAGGTCACACCAGGATAATTCAGGACCTTGTCCAGAGGTAAATGTTACACAGCAATACGATGGGCTGCAGAGAGCTGGTACGTCACAGGATCTTAGCTGTCCTCCTTTTCCAGGTACTAAAATATGTTAGATGGCTAAATCCAGCATAGTTTCCTAGTCCTGTATTCTATGCATGTAATTTATGAGGGAGGGGTTTAAAACAAAAAAGGATGCCGGGCTGTAAGGAAGCAGGTGTAGTACAGTACGAAAGCCCCAGGCCAGTTGCCTCGCCACCCTGTCAACCTAAGGACAGGTGTTTAGACTATCAAATACACACTAGTGTTTCTGTCAACTCAGACTGATATTAGCACAACTATCTCTGACTAATTTCAGTTTAGGAATTTAATTCTAACTGAAGGAAAAAAAAAAGCGCCTGAATAAATGACCGATGAGATGGCTACAACTTCAACAACACACGTGAGTGTAGCAGGAATGCAAGATCACAGCAATATTGCCTCTGCTCTCTGAACCAACTCACTTAAGCCTCACACTACCAAACATTTCAGCATAAACACACCCAGGTAAGTACCATAAAGAAGTCCTCACAGCAGCCACTGCTGGGGAAGAAACTTAAATTCATAAAGTGTCACAGCTCTAGCAGAAAATATTAATAGATCACCTACTCCAAATACAATCATCTCTAAAGTTTGGGTTTATCACGTCTCGCCTGCCTCAAGACGAGATTCATTGCTTTTCAGGTTTATGAAAATAAACAGCAAGCCCAATATGTTACAAGGCATAATTTACATGGTAGAGTAGACTTTTGTCAGCGAATAGAAAGTATTTCATTCACAACAGGCAAGCTACTTGCAGTCAGTGAACATACTATTTTCCTTTCACACTGGGTAAAATCCTTCTTCCTCCGTGAGTATTAAGCTGGAAGAGTCCACTCAGCAGAGAAGGATGATTCAAAAGCAACTTTATACAATAGACTCAAGAGGATAAGTATGACACAAGCTGACACTCAAAAGTTGTAGGAATTCAGATTATGACTTAAGATTCAATAAGCATTCCAGTGAGAAAACAGGAGATTAAATTGACCTCAGGGTGGTGAAGTTTAAGATCCACAAGAACGTCCTAGGATGTAACGAAACAGGAATCTGCTGGCTAAATGGAATTTAGAGGCAATACACTACATGGATTTGTTTTCCATACATATTTCTATTTATATTACCTGTTCTCCTAAGCTGTACTTTTTAGTCTAATAAATAAGCTTCACCCTCACCATAAAATGCAATAGTAATGGTAAAGATAACTTCGTGGCAGCTACAAATTTCACATATCCTGTTCCCCAATGCATGGGAAAGATATTCGGGTGTGCAGAGAAGGGAAGAATTTCATCATATTGACAGAATTCAGAAGAGTCTGCAAGTTTCTCTACTTGAACTTTGGGGTTTTTTCTCCTGGGAGAGGCACATTTCAAGGTACTAGTAGGAAACGAAGCTTTTAAGTTGAGAATTAAGCAAAACCACTACAACAAGGAACAGAACCTGAACAGAAGTTCAGGTTTTTAACCATCTTAATTGGTAACAAGGAAGTGAGCACACACTGTTGCAGGCCATTCTACAACACAGAGGCTTCAAAGTCCCATCTGAGGTGAGAAATGAGAAAGTACTCGGGCATTATGTGGCAGCAGTTTAGCTCTGCCAGAGCTCTTTAACAGGAAAAGCTTGCTCCTTTTTTTCAGTCAGTTCTTGAGATAGATTTGCTCAATGGGACTGGGACATTGGCCAAGTCTTCTTAAGATTAAGTCACTATCTCACGTGCCTTTCGACCAGCTCTTTCACGACTTATAGACAGGTATGTAAACGTGCACGTGTCTTTTCCACATGTAAGATACACCCAGAGTTCTGATCAGTGTTCCCTCCACTAGCAAGTCAACGTACAACACCCTCATTACTAAACCCTCTGCCCAATTTCTGATGGGACTGTATGGTTAAGACATCTGTATGGAATAACTACTGTTTCACAAATTTTACTTTGCTAAACAAGAGTCATGTACTGCAAAAAATTAGATACAGCACCACAATTAATATGGGAGTATCATTAAAAAAAGACTTTTTTTTTTCTCTTGAAGAACATATAACCTTCCTATTAGCCTGAGCTCAAAGCTCATCAGAGTGAACAAACATACTTGAATCAACAGCATTTGTCAGCACACCTCAAACCCTTGATCTGTAAATTCAAACTCTGACTGGACAAATTAGCACTTCTGCCAAAACGTGCAACCTAATCTGTCATGCTCTTCAGGCTTCACGCTTCCAACACCAATCACTTCCCTACAGAGACAGGCCCCACTCTACCTTTCAGAACAGAGAACGAATCTCCTGCTTTGATTCACAAACAAATTGATTCAGTTAAAAGAAAACAAATAAACAAACCAAAAACAACAGGCCCACTGGAAAAAAGCTTGGGTTTAACTCCACTAAACAGACAACCGACCTGACTCACTTCACGGCTGCATAAATATTTGTAGCAGCCAGAAAAAAAACAGGGCCAAGTTTGGGAATGGACAGGAGACAGCAAAGGTCAGGATTTTACTTTTCAGGAACTATCTTACTTAGAGCATTCAGGAAATTATAATCTGAGTTTTCACAGCTCAGCATGATCTTCACAGTAAGTCACCGTATCAGAAATTATCTTCAGACAGTCAGGAGCTGAAAATCTTACTTTTTTTCTGCATACCAGATAATGTTACACACATATAGATATATATAAACCAAAGACGTAACTATATGACCGCTGTGAGGTTCGACAAGGCCACTAGTCCTGCACTTGTGTCACAATCACCCCATGCAATGTTACCAAGGCTTGGGGAAGAGCTGCTGGAAAGCTGTCTGGAGGAAAAGGGTGTTCGTTGAAAGCCAGCTGAACGTGAGCCAGTGTGCGCCCAGGTGGCCAAGAAGGCCACCAGCATTCTGGCCTGGGTCAGCACCGGTGTGGCCAGCAGGACTAGGGCAGCGATCATCCCCCTGGACTGGGCACTGGGGAGGCCACACCTTGAATACTGGGGTTTGGGCTCCTCCGTCCAAAGACATTGAGGTGCTGAAGTGTGTCCAAAGAAGGGCAATAAAGCTGGTGAAGGGTCTAGAGCACAAATCTTGTGAGGAGCAGCTGAGAAACCTAGGGTTGTTCAGCTTAGAGAAAAGAAGAGTGAGGGGAGACCTCATCACACTCTGCAACTACCTCAAAGGACGCTGTAGTGCAGTGGGAGTTGGTCTCTTCTCCCAAGTAACAAGCAATAGGACAAGAGGAAACAGCCTCAAATTGTGACAGGGAAGGTTTTGGTTCAATATTAGGAAAAATTTCTTCACCAAAAAGTTTGTCAAGCACTGGACCAGNGTCCTAGGATGTAACGAAACAGGAATCTGCTGGCTAAATGGAATTTAGAGGCAATACACTACATGGATTTGTTTTCCATACATATTTCTATTTATATTACCTGTTCTCCTAAGCTGTACTTTTTAGTCTAATAAATAAGCTTCACCCTCACCATAAAATGCAATAGTAATGGTAAAGATAACTTCGTGGCAGCTACAAATTTCACATATCCTGTTCCCCAATGCATGGGAAAGATATTCGGGTGTGCAGAGAAGGGAAGAATTTCATCATATTGACAGAATTCAGAAGAGTCTGCAAGTTTCTCTACTTGAACTTTGGGTTTTTGGGTTTTTTTCTCCTGGGAGAGGCACATTTCAAGGTACTAGTAGGAAACGAAGCTTTTAAGTTGAGAATTAAGCAAAACCACTACAACAAGGAACAGAACCTGAACAGAAGTTCAGGTTTTTAACCATCTTAATTGGTAACAAGGAAGTGAGCACACACTGTTGCAGGCCATTCTACAACACAGAGGCTTCAAAGTCCCATCTGAGGTGAGAAATGAGAAAGTACTCGGGCATTATGTGGCAGCAGTTTAGCTCTGCCAGAGCTCTTTAACAGGAAAAGCTTGCTCCTTTTTTTCAGTCAGTTCTTGAGATAGATTTGCTCAATGGGACTGGGACATTGGCCAAGTCTTCTTAAGATTAAGTCACTATCTCACGTGCCTTTCGACCAGCTCTTTCACGACTTATAGACAGGTATGTAAACGTGCACGTGTCTTTTCCACATGTAAGATACACCCAGAGTTCTGATCAGTGTTCCCTCCACTAGCAAGTCAACGTACAACACCCTCATTACTAAACCCTCTGCCCAATTTCTGATGGGACTGTATGGTTAAGACATCTGTATGGAATAACTACTGTTTCACAAATTTTACTTTGCTAAACAAGAGTCATGTACTGCAAAAAATTAGATACAGCACCACAATTAATATGGGAGTATCATTAAAAAAAGACTTTTTTTTTTCTCTTGAAGAACATATAACCTTCCTATTAGCCTGAGCTCAAAGCTCATCAGAGTGAACAAACATACTTGAATCAACAGCATTTGTCAGCACACCTCAAACCCTTGATCTGTAAATTCAAACTCTGACTGGACAAATTAGCACTTCTGCCAAAACGTGCAACCTAATCTGTCATGCTCTTCAGGCTTCACGCTTCCAACACCAATCACTTCCCTACAGAGACAGGCCCCACTCTACCTTTCAGAACAGAGAACGAATCTCCTGCTTTGATTCACAAACAAACTGATTCAGTTAAAAGAAAACAAATAAACAAACCAAAAACAACAGGCCCACTGGAAAAAAGCTTGGGTTTAACTCCACTAAACAGACAACCGACCTGACTCACTTCACGGCTGCATAAATATTTGTAGCAGCCAGAAAAAAAACAGGGCCAAGTTTGGGAATGGACAGGAGACAGCAAAGGTCAGGATTTTACTTTTCAGGAACTATCTTACTTAGAGCATTCAGGAAATTATAATCTGAGTTTTCACAGCTCAGCATGATCTTCACAGTAAGTCACCGTATCAGAAATTATCTTCAGACAGTCAGGAGCTGAAAATCTTACTTTTTTTCTGCATACCAGATAATGTTACACACATATAGATATATATAAACCAAAGACGTAACTATATGACCGCTGTGAGGTTCGACAAGGCCACTAGTCCTGCACTTGTGTCACAATCACCCCATGCAATGTTACCAAGGCTTGGGGAAGAGCTGCTGGAAAGCTGTCTGGAGGAAAAGGGTGTTCGTTGAAAGCCAGCTGAACGTGAGCCAGTGTGCGCCCAGGTGGCCAAGAAGGCCACCAGCATTCTGGCCTGGGTCAGCACCGGTGTGGCCAGCAGGACTAGGGCAGCGATCATCCCCCTGGACTGGGCACTGGGGAGGCCACACCTTGAATACTGGGGTTTGGGCTCCTCCGTCCAAAGACATTGAGGTGCTGAAGTGTGTCTAAAGAAGGGCATTAAAGCTGGTGAAGGGTCTAGAGCACAAATCTTGTGAGGAGCAGCTGAGAAACCTAGGGTTGTTCAGCTTAGAGAAAAGAAGAGTGAGGGGAGACCTCATCACACTCTGCAACTACCTCAAAGGACGCTGTAGTGCAGTGGGAGTTGGTCTCTTCTCCCAAGTGACGAGCAATAGGACAAGAGGAAACAGCCTCAAATTGTGACAGGGAAGGTTTTGGTTCAATATTAGGAAAAATTTCTTCACCAAAAAGTTTGTCAAGCACTGGACCAGACTGCCCTGGGACGTGGTGGAATTGTCATCCCTGGAGGTATTTAAGAGTCGTGTAGGTGTGCTGCTGAGGGACATGGCTTCGTGATGACCTGGCAGTGCTGGGTTAACAGTTGGACTTGATGATCTTAAACGTCTTTTCTGATCAAAACAGTTCTATCGTTTTACGTATCCTTTATTATGTCTGTCAAACACCTTAAGGCTGAGGTGTTTTGTTGTTGGCAGGCTTTTGTAGCTTCTTTGAATTTACTTAACCACTTCTGGCTCTGTCAAAAAATATTCTCTTCTAATTATTATACAAATTTAGAACAAAATAATTTACATATACAATCCCTTAAAACAATTTATTCTAAATCAAGTACAATATGTGAGCTAGATTGCCATATAAAATAATATTTTGCGTTAACTATAATACAGTCGCTGGATCATATTCCCATTTAAAGTCCTTTCCACACCTTCTGACAAATTAACTTCTCCTCTCTTATGGTCCCTTTAATATTATAAAAAAAAAAAAACAACAAAAAACAACATAAAAAGATACCCACATAAGATTAAACCATATTCATCTTACTTTCAAAATGTAATGAGTTCAAACTGAATCGTGCATCTGCTTCCTCCTTCCCAAATGAGGAAACTTTTCAAGTACTTAAGATACCAGAAGTTGTCACACAGAATTTAAAAAGCAGTGGCAACGCCATAAAAAAATAATTATACAGTAACACTAAGGCATCATCCAGTACCAATACTGATGTTAAATTCATTCACCAGGATCTTAACCTGGCCCACACTAGTAAACTCCATAGCAGGATTGTTCCCTTCAGAAGGCTGAGATACCAAGACATGAACAAACCTGAGCCCAAGTTCACGGAACCTCCAGCCAATTGCTTGCCACGTCCATTTATCCCCTTCAAATAAAGTTCACCCCTGTGTAATCTGTGTTCCTATAGTACCTCTGAATTTGGTGTAGGTTTTGACCCTAAACTTTCAAGTCAAAAAAAAAAATCTATTACGCAGAGTACCTTGAGCGCAGTGCTATTAATCCTTGGAAAACCACAGCACCCACTACTCCTCCAAAACCTATTTGGAACCTCCTTGTCGCTTTGTGCGTGCAAACTACATGCACAATTTGCATCACTCTACACAGACTTAATCCATTTCAAATTTCTCTTCCTGTGGTCAAGGGGTGCAAGAGCTTGTCATTTGGGAGAGTTCAAAGCATGAAGCAAGCACCCTTCCCCCTGGTGAAACAGGTTGGGTGTACCAGTGTTCAACCCAGTAGAAAGAGCAACCAAAAGCCCTGCAGAGATTCCAGGTGGAAGCTCAGCATTCATTCTGTTCCCTCGCTATTTTTAGACATGGCACACCTCTAATTAAAATTGAGACCAGCAGAAAATTATATTCATTGGCAAACAGCAACAGCTTACTGAAGTTTCCATTTGAAAAAATCTTATCAAAGAGTATTGTTTTTTTTAGTGTGAAAGGGCAAAGGTGGACATCTCCTTATGAACTTGGAGCTCTACAAAGCTAAGAACTCCAGTTGAAATTTTGCTGAGCACATGAAGTGTTTAAATGAACTAATGTCTTTTATATCACCAAGCACATATAGATTTATCCACTGTTTTTACAGAAACTAATAAGGCATTTCCTTGGTGACTATTTTCCTTTCTTAGAGTTTTTAAAAGGACTCCCTGAGGGACATCAAGAAACAGGCACGTATCTCAAAATCACTAGGAAACTTTACTTTTTTTTTATTAAACAGTGCTTGCCCTGACAAACAACATGACTAAAAATAGAATAAAGCAAACAAAATGTTACAAATAGAAGCTTTAAATATAATCACTGTAAACTACAAGTATTATTGAGTCCTGACTACAAAACTAGAAACCATAATGCATACGAATTAAGAAAAGTGAGGGGAAAAAAAAAAAAGCAAGAAAAGTTGCAGTTGTTTTTCTAGAAGGGTCCAGGAAAAAGTGTAGGAATTCCACCTCTGCTCCTGCTAAAAAAATAAAAAAAAAAACCACACAAACATGAAAGCCAAAGAGCAAGCTTTAATATAATTCAAAGGAGAAGGGAGGAATCAAATCCATTGGGTAAGATTTTTACTGAAACACTCTGGTTTTACTTAAAATATTCACTGCCTTCAGGAAAGCAGAGTCCCTCATTTCTGTAGCATTAAGGGTGCAATTCCTGCTGAAGTCACCTGCACCCACACTGAAGACATTGGCAGGAGGCAGCAGCTAACCCCCTGAAATTTCATTCCACTCAGCAAAAATGAACACTGGAGATTAGCATCGGGTTGATATGGTGCTAATTCTCTGCTATGGAAAGCTCCCGTGGACTTAAATGGAGATTTTTGCTTAGAGTAGAAAGGGACCTGACGTGACAGGATTAAGGAACTGTTGCAGTCTCAAACCCAGCATAGACTCTAGTCACTCCTTCCTTCAACCTGCACTCCCGCATCTTCCAGCTGGGCACTGACTATTGCTCTTGCACTGATAAAAGTTACTGGTACAGTGAGGTCCACTGATATTTTAACTCCAACTTGGTCAGCACCACACAAAAACAATGTCAATCTCCACTATTCCTCTTACAGGAACAGCAGCTATGAGGAAGAGGATTTTTGTTTGGTTGTTTTGGGTTTTTTTTTATGCTAACTGGTGCAAATTCCAAATGTTCTAATCCTTCCCATTGACATTCTAGCCGTATTAAATTTAGCTGAGACTTTGTGGCTATTTTTGGAAGCTTTTAACATCCAAAGGGACTATTCACTTTTATTCATGTAAAGCAGGGCTGGCCGGCTCAAGCAATTTCAAAACCTGCCTATTGCTCAGAAGGCCCAGTTGTGCCTCCCGTGCTTGGGATGTATCCTCTGACCAGTAAAGGAACTCAGCTGGCAATGGCTTGCTAAGCAATCTGTGTCTCCAGCCCTGGAGAAAACAAGCCAGCAGACACTGGTGCTCCACCCTACGAAGCCAAGACTCCAGCCCCATTTCACAGTAGGAAGACGACACCTCGAGCAACCAACGCCAGGTATGAAGATTTTATGTGCTGTTCTTAAGGTCAACAAGCTAGGCTGTAAGTAATCAGCCACTAGAGTTACCATGGTAACACCGAGGTACTCAAAGAACAAAAAAGCCTCCCCAAACCCAAAGAAACCAGAACAAGCTTTGTGGTTACCTTCACTTGGCCTCTATGCTACTCTATTTAAAGCAAGCCAGTTTAATAAGGGGCACACGGTGTTACCACACTGCTGGCCTTCAGCCAGACCTGTCACCTCACCCAAGGGTCAGTGGAACACTCGTTTAATAGCCCTGTAGCTTGTAACATAGAATTCACAACCGTACCCCAGTTCTCACCAAGACTTATTGTCCCTTTTCCCTGCTAGGAGGGGGAAAGGGAAGAAACCATGTGCCTCGGAACTACGTGCAACAGGAGCTGTTCACAGTGTTTTAACTCCTAGAAGATACTCAAGATGCGGTGATGACTTGGAATAAAATTTCAACATTTCCTTGAAAAATATTTTCCACTGGTACACACAAGTAATTTATTACTTGAAAAAATATTAACGACACCAATGCCATGACAAGCATTTTCAATTCAAACAATGACAAAACAAGCCACTGAACCTGAATACACATGAAGAGGAAAGATAGACTAGATCATAAAACTGACAGCTTCTTCTCAGAAGTTTAAGGAGAATGGGACAGTTTCTGCTATTAAAAAAAAGAAAGGTAACAGTTGTTAGTTAACAAAGTTGATAATCTACAGAAAATTATTCTTCTGTCCTTCATTTGTATTTCTTCTGATTGTTTTATATTCTCACAGTATTCAGACTTCTGTCTGCTCAGGAATGACACATAACCATATACTTTAGTTTTACTGCAGGAATAAATGTAGCAGTTTCTTTACAGTAATCGTATATTTTCACTTCAAAAAAAGTTTCCGTTTTCTACAGGGGAAGCATCGTAACTAGGTAAACAACAAAGAGCACACGAATTTCTAAGGGCAAAACCTGAAAACCTAACACAGAAGCCCCTTGTGAAGCATAACCCCTGATTAAACTACAATTCTCATTTGTAGGATTTCTTTCAGGTGTATAAACCTATCACACATTTTCCTCTTAGGAAACTAGATTAAACTCCAAACTCCAGCAGTAAAAGCACCAAAATATTTTAAAGAGATACAAAAGAATCTGGGAAAGGCGAGGAAAAACCAAGCCAACAACTTTAGAGAGCTACCTGCTAAATAAGCACCAAATAGCACGGCTGTGGGATGCTGCAGCGAACTTTAAAGCAGCCCAAGAAGAGTCTCGCTCAGGGACAGGGGCTCCTGCCTCACACACCAGCCTCAAGTGGTACCAGGAGCTGTGAGAGGTCTGCATCGCTGCCGAGTCCACCTGCTCCGAGCGCTTCCCTCACGGCTGCGAATCCTCTGCCCACCTCCTCCAGCCCCCTGCCCTCTGCCCGCCCCACTGGCGGGGGTGGTTCGGGCGCGGACTCGGCAGGGCTGGATTAACGGCTGGACTCGATGACCTTAAAGGTCTTTTCCAAACCTAAACGATTCTACGATTCTCTCTCGCCANGCTGAGACGAAGGTGGAGGACGAGGCGGGAGGGATGAGAGGACGCCGTAACCCAATCAACAAACCCCTCTACCCAAACGAGCAGGCCCGAACCACCAATAAAAATGCGAGGAACNGGACTCGATGACCTTAAAGGTCTTTTCCAAACCTAAACGATTCTACGATTCTCTCTCGCCAAGCTCTTCCCCAGCCCCGGCGGACAAAGTACCTGCCCGGGAGGACGAGCNACCGGCGGGGGCGGCGAGGTGAGGGCGGCGGGGGCCTCCGCTCCGTGCGGGGCCAGCTGAGCTGGGGGAGGGACTCACGTCGCCCGCGGCACCCAGGGAGCGGTAGGAATCAGGCAGAGGTTTGTGTCCTCCTTACCAGTGCGTGGCAAAGCTGCCGTCCCTCAGGGTGTCGGCCCCCTGCCCTGAGGGAGGAGGGAAGGGAGAGAGGGGGGTGCGACGGGAAGAGGAGAGGTTGGGAGTGGAGACGTGAAGTGGGATGGGGTAGGCAGGTGTGGGATGGGTGGGGGTGAGAAGGGATGGGATGGAGTAGGGAGAATAGAATAGAATAGAATAGAATAGAATAGAATAGAATAGAATAGAATCCTAGAGTCAGTTTGGTTGAAAGAGACCTTTAAGATCAAGTCCCACCATTAGCACAGCACTGCCAGGTCACCACTAAACCATGTCCCTCAGCATCACATCCACATCTTTTCAATATCTCGAAGGATGGGGATTCCACCACTTCCCTGGATAGCATGTGGGATGGGATGGGGCGAGGTGGGATGGAATAGGGACATGGATCCAGTTGGTGTTCGTCTCTTCTTCAGACTGCCAGGTGCCTAAGGTGTATCCCCTGTTACAGACGGGGGCAGAAGGTGCGTTTGTAGGACTCTTAAGGCATGTCAGGGTTACAGTGGAAAAAGGCTGATCGTGGTCATGATTTTAAAAGGAAGAGAAAGCATTCAGATGCCCCCAAGCCGTGCGTTATTAAAGGAAGGGCTATTTTCTCTCTTCCAGCCGTACGTCCAAGACTACTAAGCGTCAGAGGCTAATGCTGATTTTCTGCGGTCTCTTCGCTTCGGAATGTAACACAGAGGGATTTAATCAATAGGGTGATACAGAAACCTAAGTAGCTTTCTGTAAAGATGGCTTTGAAAATCTATAGAATATAATGGGGAGCTACAAGACTCCTATAGAATTATTAAATACTCTATTAAAAAAATCCATGGAAGGAATAATTCTCCATCGGTTAAAAATATATAAAAAGATGTATGCTGTTTATAGCAGCGCTTTCCAATAATAGCAGGGAAAAAAATGCTGCAAATACTTACGAGCAATGCATTGTAGATTATTGTACCTGCAACAGAAGAGATTCTTCCTGCTCCCATTAAGTAGAGACTGACTTGGGCCTTAATGCCTATCTGGTTTAGACACCTTCCAGGCTTTCTTCTCCCTTTTGTTTTTTGAATCTATAATAGGTAACTCATACTACTAATTATTATTTCTTGTTATTTTACACTTGTGCTTAAAATATGATTCCCTGACCACGATCTTACTGCTTTAGGCACTTTGCAGAAGAGAAAGCAAGCTATGGAACCAAAGATGTCACAGTACAAACTGATCAGGTTTTAAATCAAACGATACACTTACCATTTTGAGTTTGATATTAAGAATTAAACCTGGCAGACTATCCTCCTTTTTCTCCATTTCCATTCGTTCCCTTTGCATGATGTCTTATTTTAATATTCTGAGTAGGAAGAGCATCCACCGTGCCTTTTCTGCCTCACATTTTGTGTTACACAATTTCCTTGTGTCTTCTCCTCCCCATACCTCTTAACTGTGTCTTGTTCACAGCAGCCAGTCTCAGGTTTTATTCTTTTTCGTATTTTCGTGCTGGGAAGAATATTTTCATTGTGATGAAGTTGCCCAAGCGTATGCTTTTCCTTGGAGTAAAATGGGAATCTTTACAGTTGTGAAAATGAGCTAATCCATGTTCAGAAAAATTCTCACCTAAATCAGTACTTTGGCTTAGATATTATTGCTGAGGAGGGGAGGGAAATTCCACTGTTTGCAGTAAAAACGTCCTTCAAATTAGATAATCGTAAGAATGGCAGTAACTGCAGGGGTTTTAATATCCCCTGTTGTAAGCATTAAAGATTTCTATTAGGAAAGGTCACAAAATAATCTATTATTTAGACATGGAAACGTGGTGCTGCACAAATAAAAGAGCGACTGAGAGAACGCCCTTCTGAGAGCCGCATCGTTCAGCCGCCGAGGCCCCAGCGCCATCCAGGCCACGCAGCCTGGGTGGGCACTCGCTCTCTGCTTCCTGAATGCTGTGGGCATCTTCCCACAACCCAAGGAGTTGTAGAGTGCCAAAATCTGGAGGAAGCTGAAATTCTGGAAAGGATACCGAAGGAGGTGATAAAACAGCTGCTACTTGCAAGATTTGCAAGCCATGCTCCAAGTCCTGCTCCCACAGAACTGAGTGGGAGTTTTGTTACTGATCTCTCCGAGCGCAGGCTTAGCCCGTCTCATCCCAGTCCCGAGCTGCTCATTATCTTCACTCTGCACCTGCTTCTGATCTACAGATTTAATCTGTAAGGAAAAAAGTGGCCTCTCCAACATACTCAAGCAACCTCGGTGAATTTCGGCAGAAATAAAGAGCCTGCAACCAAATGACTTCGGCCCTGATGTTGTGCTGATTTCTGATCATCAGAATACAAACTCTGACTCCCTCCTGCAGCCTTCGCAGGAGCTTTGGTGTCACAGTTGTCTCTTGTCAGAAGAAAAGAGTAAGCAATGCCTCAAAGTCTGTAGATGCTCGAGAAACGAATGACGCTGCTTCAACATTTCTGCTCGCTGGGATAATCCCAGGTTCTTTGGCCAACTATGGAATATGATTTCTTGCAAATAGCTGAGTCTGGAGATTAGGCTGGATAAAGCAAGTAAAATGACTGTTGATTCTGTCAGCATTAGCACACCCTTGATTGTTCCTGTTATTTTCTTAGTATATAAAAACACAATTGGATCCATCTAGCTCTGCATCTTGCCTCCAGCAGCCAAGACTGGGTGCTTAGTGAAACTGTAAAAATAGACCTGTATTCTTCTCCTATTTACTGTGTAATTTTCCAGCAACTAGAGAAGTGGGGACCTGGAACTTGGGGTTGTATCCAAACTACTATGCTTAGTAGCTACCAGGGGTCCTGCTCTCTAGGAGTTTGTGTTAACTCTTGTTGAGCCCATTTCTGGTTTCCAAAATGCGCTGTGCCATCATAATTCTTCACTGTGTAAAAACAATTTCAAGTTGTTTTCCTGACTGTTTTATTAAGTGTTCCTTTGGTACAGAGGCAGTAAATGAAATTTCGTTTCTGACCTTCTCACCATCATTATTTTCCAGACTTTAATTGGATTTCCCTCCAGTTACCTCTCTTTCAAGCTGACATGGTTTTCTCTATTTCCAGTGTGAAACTTTGTCACCATCCTCTCTTAACCTTTTGAATTTTACTAGAAAATGCTACTTTCCTTAAAACTTTGATTCTACTAAGATGTGCAGGATCTGGAACAGGCAAGAGCCTTATAGCCAAGGAACCCAGAACTCTGAGCATATGAGCAGTAGAGTCCTTTGACTCTGGGGGTCACCTCATCATCTAAGGGAGGAGCTACTAATTCTTAACATTCAATTCCCCTCTTGGACCACTTCCTAGCCCCACACTAATACTTCCAGAGAGATTTCTCACTTCAACCTCCAGATCTCCGGCAGCGAAAGCGATAGCTCGGTGTATGTATAGCTCAGGTTATTTTTTTCCCTATGTACATTACTTTGCACTTATCACCACTGAATTTCAGCTGCTATTTTATCACCCAGTCACTCAGTACAGTGAGACAACATTGCCTCAACACCTCTCCAGTTCCATCCTGTACGTGTATAGCAACTGCAAAGCAGCTTAGAGACAACATATTGCAGATGTTTAAATAAAAATGTGCAAAGGAAAGACCGTAGCTTTTTTTTTTTTTTTTTTCATTTATCTACGGAGCATTTTGCACAGTTCTGGGTGCAAGATTAATAATTGCACCAGTGAAAAATTACTGCAGAATAGGAGAGTATCCTTCACTTGCTGTAAAATTTCAGTGCCTGGGATGCCCTTGCACGTGATAATCCATGAGCAGGTTGATCTTGGAGTCGCCTTTCCTACTTTGGGGATCTGGAGATGCAGAGAAGCACGTCGTGCTTCAGCTGTGCGCAGGGATGTCATTTCTCCCCAAATCTCACACGTGGAAGTCAGGCAAGTGGGGAGAACCTGTGGCACTGCTCTGGGAACTCCTGGACTCACAGCCTTGCAGTTGGACAGCCCTTGCATTTGGCTCTGTTGCTCCCTAAAACCTCTCTCTAAAACATCCACCTTGTTTCTGAGCATCTTCAGGGTCAGCTAGAGGTCAGGCAGGAGGCTTGTGTGATTTAAGGCAATGAGAACAGGAACAAAGAATCGTCACATTTTCCATCCGCTTCTGAGAGTGAGAGTTGCCTGAAAAACACGTATTTTTGATGTGACATTGCAAAAATTCTATATCTGACATAAAGTCCCACAAAACAGAGCTTTATTATCTTACAGCTAACCCTCAGTTTTGAAGACAACAAAAATGCCATGCCCCAATTTCTGGTTAAGGAATATTTTTAACCAAGAGATGGTTTTTTTAGCTTAGATGCATGATAGATCAAGGGGGAAAAAATAGGTTTCATTGACTTTTAATACAATTTCCATTTCAAGAAAGAAGAGAGAAAAAAAAAAAAGGCTTTTGTTCTGTGACAAATAACATCCTTAAAGTACGAGTCCAGTTTTCTCAAATCTGAAATGTAGTGGCCAGATTTAAATTCTCCCATTTGAATGAGGATGCTGAAAGACAAGGGGGTTTTAATTTTGTTAAAATATGTGAGGTATTTGATTGTTTTCGCCTATGGGCTGCCAGCTCCTCCCTGTGCAAAATGAAGGTAGCGCCATGAGAATCACGTTGTAAAGCAGAAGTAGGATGTTGAGGAGCCTGATTTCCTTGTTCCTTTAAAAGATTGTCCTTTCCTCTTGATGTCCTTTTCCCAGTGATCTTCTGTCTGCAGTGTGTTAGACTATTTCTTTCATAACTAGTTCACCAAGTCAAGGCCGGTACGGGGTACTCTGCAAATTCAAAAGGAGTCTTGGAGGTGTAGTCCCAATTCAACAGCATGGCTGGTAAGGTCAGCTCAGAGTCCTTCAAGGGTGAACTCTGTTTTGCTGCCGTGTGTTAACAAGTGGAAGCACTTGGTTTCTAGGATTTGCCCAATCAAATTAGAGGAAGCTAAAACATCTGGCTTGTCAAAATGATCATAAGGTTATAGAGGGAATCACAAAGATGCCAGACAAGATCCAGAAAATGAGCACCATTTAAACCAGAACATAAGTTCAGTCTCTGAGCATTCAGTTTTATCTTTCTGATGTGCTGATTTCTATTTTTTATTTTTTTATTTTTTTTAAGACTGAAATTCTCCAGGAGGGAAACTTCCTGTATTTGAGGAAGTGCTAAGCATCACGATGGTATTTAGTAAGTAATTCTTACAACTTCTCCGTCTATTTCTTAGATTTGTGATGAGAATTATTAGAAGTGACTTGCCCATTGTGACCCAAATGGAAATAAAAAAAAAAATGCAATGAGCCATAGCTATGTGACCTCAAGCCAAACGCTTCAAACTCATGTACCTAAATATAGACACCTAAATAAATGGCCTGATTTCCAGAAGCACTGTGCAACTCTGAGAGTTGTAGGTGCTCTGAAAAATCAAGATGCTTATTTGGGTATCTAAATGCAGACTGAGCTTCTGCATATATTATTTAATCTGCATCAGAATGTAAACAGCTAAGACAACAAAGGTACTATGAATGCTATTTTTACATGTGCTAATTAGAAGCCCACAGAGTGTAATCAACTGCGAGACACAATTTACTCCTATAAAGCAAATAGTGTGGTAATTATTGTTTATTAATTGTTGAGAAGTAGAATTTAGGAGCCCTAGTTCTGAAGCAGTGCTAGACAGGTTTGATGTAGAAGTACATTGTACTAGATTGCTTTACCTTTTGTTAATCTTTCTCCTTAATTATAGAGATTGACACAGAAAGGCTTTCAAAACGGTCGGATTACAGAGTTTTGTTTATATTGAGAGATCATAAAAAAATTATTGATGCGTTTCCTTCTCTTAAAATGTGATCCGTAGTCTTAAGGCTTCTTGTGTTTTTCTTTTCTTTCGGAAATCTTCATTCATTATTCTGACACTTTTAGGTGACCGCTGAAGGCATAACTGGCATATCATGGGAAGCAGAGGATGGTGACTGCTGAGTTATTAGCCAGCACGTGGCACCACAGATGCATTCAGTTCACAGAAAATGGGCAGCTCAAGTGGGTGAGTAATAATTGAGCCTGTATTTTTGTGCCTGAATTGTGCATAGAAGGAAAGACTTACACAGGCTGCCTTTTTCAACACTTTTACTCAAGCATGTTTTATTTAGACACATTATCTTAGCGTATGCCTATATATATATTATTATTATTTTTATATATTATGGCACTGATCTAGAAATACATCAGTGATTGACAGTTGGCCCCTAGATGGTGCCAGTGCCTGCGTCCTGCCAGCCCTTGTGCAAGGTGAACACTGGAGATGGCGAAACGGAAATGGTCTTTGTGACACAGATGTTCGTAGCTTCCATCACAGGAATCATTCCAGCAGAGCAACCTCTGAAGAGCTCCCTTTTCCCACATCAGCCAGAGGGAAGCCTCTACCCCTTCCATCTGCTCTCCCAGCTGTGTGACAAAGCTCCAAAAGAGATAGCAACTCCATCCAGGAATAATGTCCTACAGAGGCACTGATCTGCTGATCTTAGCCTTCACAGAGTCACAGAATGTTCGGGATTGGAAAGGACCTCAAATGATCATCAAGTCCAACCCCCCTGCCAGAGCAGGATCACCTAGATTAGGTCACACAGGAATGTGTCCAGGTGGGTTTTGAATGTCTCCAGAGAAGGAGACTCCACAACCTTCCTGAGCAGCCTGTTCCAGGCTCCGTCACCCTCACCGTAAAAAAGTTTTTCTTTTTAGCCTTGCAGTGTTGTGCTCCAACTGTAAGATTTTCAGATATTTAGCAGCAAGGATAGCTGAAAATCCTGAAGGAAAGAGTAAGCTGAGCTTACAGCTGAGCTGGGAACAGGGGAAAACAGCACTAGTGACGTTCCTGTGGAAGATAGGAACAGTAAAGAGAAGTTGAAAGGGAGAGAAAAAACAGGGCCTCTGATCTAGATTCTGCCCTTGGGCTGCTCCAGTGCCGCCCCTGGAAGAAGTTTGCCATGCTGTGAATTCCTTACGTCAATCCATTTGCAGAAAGAACCTGTGCTAGAGATGTTCCACCCAGACAACCAGCCCGTGAAGACATCCAGTGGTGCACCCTACTCCCAAGTTTTGAGATGCTCAGAGTCTAGAAGATGGAGCAGCCCCAGCTCCCACCCTTTGCCCAGCATCCACCTTCGACCCGTGTCCAAAGATGCCAAGGCTGGCGTGTCACCGGGTTGAGGGATAAACGTATCTTGTCCTGTGCGGATCGGCGCTGGCAGGTGTGTCGCTCAGGGCAGATGCTTTAGCGATTGCAGCCTTTGCTATGTTCTGTCACTTGGATTTGTCCTGCCTTCTGGGTACGTGGAGAACTCATTACCCAGTTTTTTCCTACAGACCCATATGCCCACAAAACCTCTGAACCAGGCTGCATGGCCAGAGTCTGTAGGAAAAAATCTATAGCGAGGCTGAATGTGTTGATTAATACCCAAAAGACCGAATATAACCATCTCCTGCTGATCCGGGTCTCTTTTTATTATTTTAAGGAACAACCAGATCATTGTGATGAGACTGGCTTTTAACAAAGTGGTGCTTGATTTCAGGTCATGGTAAGCAAAGGCCAAGTGCCAGGTCTTCAGATCCTAAAACATGCTTTGGTTTATTTTTTCAGAAAAAGGAACTTCAAACCTCAGGTTTAATGCCCTTGTAATCATCCTTTTTTATCTGTGTGTTATTCCAGTTCTATAAACAAGCTTAAAATAGTAAATGATAATACCAGGATTTGGACAGAAGAAGAGTGTCAAAGGCAATATCTTGAGCTGTAATGAATTACTTAAAGAGTAGAACTCATTTAGGTATCTTGAGCTGTTCATCTGTTCACTTGAAGTCGAGAATCACACTTGGGCAGCCATGGCACAAAATCGGAAAGCGCTTGATTTTCTGTTGGTATCAAGCAAAAAAAAGGACACACTTAAGGCTTTTCTGAGCACTGATGGTTTTCAGAATAAAGGCCAGAGAAAAGGCCAGTGCCTTGAAATTGCCTCTGGATCTGTGTCAGCAGTAACAAAGACCAGCGCTAGGAACTCCCTGAGAATTTTGTGTTTAATTCCAAAGAGTCAAGTCTAGTTATGAATGAGACCTTGGACATGAGCAAGAGTAACAGAGCCCCATCTTCAGCTTGGAGCACATTTTACCAGTGCGAGAGTCCACAGCTAGAGGAGCCTGGAAATGCAATGCTGAAGGACTACATCCATAGAGCTTCACTTCACTCTTATTTGGGTCAGACGCTCACAGAAATCACTGCCAAATCTTGCCATTCCCTAATTAGACTTTGTGAAGAAAAGGATGCTCCTTAGCTTGAGGCTTCTCTAGCCTGCTGTGACTGCCTAAGCTGATTTCTGCCTTGTGTGACGTATTAGACCTTGAGAAGTGTATACCTCAGGAAGTGTTCAAGGTTGGGTGGGGCCTTGAGTAATCTGGTCTAGTGGGACGTGTCCCTGCCCATGGCAGGGGAGTTGGAACTAGATGATCTTGAAGGTCCCTTCCAACTCAAACCATTCTATGATTCTATGAAAAGACGTTTTCTGCCTTTGTAGACTACCTAAAAGTTGCTTTGTGGGAGTAGAATGCCTGTCTAGAGAACACAGGTCTTCAGACTTCCCTGATTTATGTTTTGCAGATTCCTGAAAAGTAATCCCTCTTTTCTTTGCCCCAGGAATGCACACACACCAGATCAAAAGTTTCTGTTTCAGAAAAATGGGCAATGTTGTTTTCGGGACTGTTAACACAGAAATCTAATTTCAGTCCTTGGTAAAACAATTCCATTTCTTGATCTGCATTTTTACCTCACTTCGGGTGGGAATCTGCTCATTTTAGCTTTTGTTCGCTGCAGAAAGGTACAGCAAGCTCCCAAGGCCCATCCATGATTGATCTTTGGTATCCTCAGCCTGTGCTCAAGTCACTTCTGAGTGTTCCCTTTCTTCAGCTCACTGGATTGACTCCAAGGCTTGGCAGGCTTAGCAACATTTTCATCAGCTTTCTGACTCAGTTCTCATCTCTCTCCAATTTATTGGCAGCTTTTCGGAATCACAGCCAGGGCCGTTACAGCGCTACCAATGGGAGATGTAGTATCTCCTCTCCGGCACAGAAGTTTGCATTTCCATATCCAAAATCCACGTTATCCCCTTCAGGCACAGTATCCCACTGGAGCTTATTAAGGGAGTGGAGCATCTCCCTTATGAAGAGAGGCTGAAGGAGCCAGGTCTCTTTAGCTTGGAGAAGAGGAGACAGAGGGGTGACCTCATTAATGTTTATAATTATGGACAGGGTGAGTGTCGGGAGGATGGAGCCAGGCGTTTCTCGGTGGCACCCAATGACAGGACAAGGGGCAATGGGTGCAAACTGGAGCAGAGGAGGTTCTATTTAAACACAAGGAAACACTTTTTCAGAGTGAGGGTGACAGAGCACTGGAGCAGGCTGCTCAGAGAGGTTGTGGAGTCTCCTTCTCTGGAGACTTTTAAAACCCGCCTGGATGCGTTCCTGTGTGACATACTCTAGGTTCTTGCTCTGGCAGGGGGGTCCGACTCGATGATCTTTTGAGGTCCTTTCCAACCCCTAACATTCTGTGATTCTGTGATTCTGTGGAGTTCGGGCCCAGTTGTTTGCTCACCTGCCATGACTCCTTCCTGACTTGTCTTATTCAAAGCTGCAGATTGAACAGTACTCGTTGCACTGTACTTGTACATCAAGCTCTTTCAATGGTTGTTACTCCAATACTCTACCTGGTACTTGGGAAAGATGATGTATCAAATTTCTAGTGCAGTAAAAGCAGTACCTGAGGGAAAAAAAGCCTGATGCAACTTAGGGAAGTGAGAGTATAGATGTAGTTCCTACCTCACAAGTAGCTGCTACACAACATTCTGGGTAATGCTCCTCCGTAGTGCTTGGTTTTATGAAAGGATGTTGTATTTTTACTCAACAAGAAACTTGTCTACAGTCTTTAAATTCCAAGCTTTGAATTAAAACCAAGTTATTTCTGAAGAGTCTGGGGTACAGCTCTTTTGTCAGCATCTTTAAAAGTGCAAACTAAGAGATTTAAAATATTTCTTCTGAATATTTTGACTGAAATTTACTGGTCATACAAACAGGACAGGTCCAGTTCAGGAAAACACATAGCTTATCCAAAGTCCTAGAGACATCCATCACGAGCAATGAGCAGGTTTGAGTGCTCCGAGGAGCGTGAGCAACGCTCACAACTTGTAATCCACACGGACTTTGCAGCAGTGGGTAATTATCACTCTTACCCCAATGCAGAGATGAGGAAACTGAGTCACCCAGGGATGAAGTGATTCTCCCAAAGAGCTCAGTGAGTCAATGGGAAGGCTGGGAATAGAGTGCAGAATTCCCTACCTTATCCATCGGAGTCCTCAGATAATATCATTTTATAAACGCTCTATCTTCGTAAAGACTTCAGCGCTATAATTATCTTCCCAGGACTCTCATGGAAACAAGATATTTATAACTCCATTAAGCCTTTCCTAGTAATTTTATGATCAAAGTGAAAAAAATGAATGCTTTGCCCATCGGTCGCATGTCCAATGTCATTCAGAAGGGCTACATGATGAAAGCTTCTCCTTGGTTGGTTCAGTCAAACGCTTGCTATCTTTTGAATGCCTTTCTTGTGTCTAATTCCCCTTCCCCTGCATACCACTGGAGAGGAAATATTTTTTTTGCCCTGTGATGAGCCCCACAGTTTGAATGTACCAAATAACTGGCAAAGACGCTTGCTGCCAGCAAAGCCTACTGGTTTCTGCTATAAATGTGATCGTTTAAATCAAAAATATTCTCCCTAAAAGCGCTTAACGTTTGCCAGTTTCACCTAAAATGACCGAAGCCGCCTCAGTATTTCCACTAACCCTTGTGTAGCTTCAAAATTGCAACGCAGAACTGTAAATATAACTGGGAAGCAACTGGGCCATTTGGACCCTGGTCCAACAAAGCGCTGAAGCGCGTGCTTAAATTCAAATCCCTTCTTATTCTGCAAATCCATGTGTGTGTTTGCTTGAAGCAGAGCCCGTTGCTTAAGCCGAGTTTTGCTCGGCACGGCGCTTAGGCGCGGCACAGAGCGAGGGCCTTGGAATTAATTTCTTTTCGAAAGGAAGTCGTTATTTTTAGCTTCCCTCTCAATGGCTGCAGCCGTATCTTTTCGTCCCCAGACATCTATTTTCGGGAGGTATACGTGCTGAGCCTAAACTTCTGCTTTCTGTGGCAATCAGTGGCAGGGAAAAGATAGCGAATGCCGTTACTCGTTAGAGAAAGGGACCACTTGAGATACTTGAGCGTGAAGTGCAGATGAGAGGGGCCTTCAGCGAGGCTCGTTAAAGGGAAGACATAAAAGAAGTTGTGATTATTCCAGGAGGTGGCTGCTGATACCACGGGTTATCTGGAGAAGATTCACGTGCAGTAGGTCAACTATTTTAACTCAAAACGTTTTGATGAGTTCTCTATTGGGTGTTATATTTCCACAGGAAATTTATGGTTTTGGGGAAAATGTTTATACTTGCCTCAAAAGTATCAAAACTATTTTGGCTGCAATGTGATAGTTTCCATTTTTTTTTTTTTTTCCCTGAAACTCTTATTTAATATACAATAAAACCCCCAAATTATTAAAGGAAATTTGGTTTAAAAGAGTTTTATTGCTTGTTTATTGTAAGTCTACGATAAATTTTGTAGAGAGAGAGATTTCCTCTTTCTCATTAAGAAGACTCCTACCATTTGCTTCACTGGCTTAAACGTGGGAGTTACTTATCCCAGTGTAAATCCATACCAACACATAGTCCTGGCCAGCCCAAACCGTGGGCTTTGCTCAGATAGATCTGGTTTACATCTGGGGGAGGAGCAATTGCATTTTCTAAGATGTTTTTTGAGGAATGCCCAACAACATTCCCTTTAACATCTGTACTTCATACAGAGGGTAGAAATAGGATAGGTCAAAATACTTTTTTTTTTTTTCTTCCTTCCTGTCTCTGCGGGCTTAAAATCCTCCTGCTTCGTACACCCCCGTGGTAGTGGAATGAACAAAACCTCATTCTGACTCCTGCTACTGGTTTGTAGAAAAGCTTTCTAACAGTATGGAGGATCAGGTAAAAAGGACTAATCCCCCATGGAAATTCAGTACTGACGTGTTTAAAAGGGGACTGGACGCACACTTGAAGAAGAAGAATTTAGATACTGTTAATCCACTCCTGAGTAGGTTATTAAAGGTCATGATGACCTTTAATACCCATTTAACCCTGCCCCAGTGGGAAAGAGCTGTCTTTCCCTCCCCTAGAAGTTTCTGAATGATTTCCAGGTAGAAGACCTTGTTTAGCTCCATCACTTCACCACCACATTGCTTTACTAAATCCCTTGTTTTTTCTACCTAGGAAAGCACAGCAAGAGCACGGAGCTGTCATTCACTGCAGGGCAATCACACAGCGACGGGACCCCAGAGTCAAGCTCATTTTTCTTCACCTGCTTGTTTGGTATCTCTCTGGCTGTCAAGAATAGGTACTTTCCTGTTAAAAGCCTACATTTTGATAAAAATATGTCCTGCCTTTCAGGAGAAATATTTTCCTGACTGATTCTGGCCTGCTAGGGAATCGCTAAATCCAGTAGCCTGACAGAGGCGAGGCTGCCACAGCTCCAGGCCCCCGGGCCCGGCCTGCAGGGATGCTGCGTGTAGATTCCCAGCAGGCTCGTTCACAAACAGACGTGTACGTCGTGTGTGTGCACCCATGGCCTCACCAGCCAACAGGCACAAACACTCAGCACTCACATGAGCAGCACCAACAGCCTCATTCTGCTCCCCTCACCGGCAGATCAGGGTGGAGGTCTGTGAGTGCAAAATATGTATAGAAATACACGAGTAGAATCCCTCTGGTGGCTGGTCCTGAATCCTTTCTTTCTCCAGCTGCCTCCTGCCCAGAGACACACAGACACACACACACTCGGACAGGTCTCAGCCAACCCCCAGACTCCATGGGCTCATCAGCAACTGGTCTGAATCCCCTGATCTCCCCACAACCAGCTCCTCCAGGTGCCTCAGCCAGGGAGACGCACACTTCACCTACTGGCCAGCTAGGCTGGCAGGATTTTTGGCAGCGATCACGCACTGCCATAACGCACCCATGCAGTCTGCACAGCCTCCAGCTGCTGGCACCACAGGCCCTATGACCTGTGGTCCCTGCATCACCCCCCCACCCCATACCCATATGTGCCCCTCACCCAGGAAAACAGTTAAAAGTATAAGAAGACAGGACAGTGCACTGATGAGGCATGGGGCATAGCCAGACAAATATACCACTCAGCAGCCTAAACTTTTTTCTCTCCTTAACCCTCTGTTTCTCCACCTTTGTTCCTTGCCAGCCCACCCTGATCCCTTCCTTTCCCCATCTTTGGTTCCTCCCTTAAACATCCCATAAGGAGTCTTGTGTAACCATGAGCTGCTCCTTTCCTGCACCCTACATGTCCCATACCCCCAGCAGCGTTTCCCTCAGCTCCTGTTGTCACTGATGGGTGTCACCCCAGGACACATGCTGGGCGGGTCACTGCCCAAGGTCCTCAACCTGCTACTGCTCCACTATTCCTCTGACTATGAGGGGGAATTTGTGGGTTTTGCCATACACCCTGATATTGCCCACAGGCTGCTCTTGCAGGGTGTGGAAGGAGGCAGAAGGTAGTTCTCAGCAGACACAAGATCACACCAAGTCTGAAAAACTCAACAACATGCAGAATCTAGATCAGAATTGTGCTCCTATTTAGGACAGATGGGAAGCTGTGTGCAGTGGTGTGTTTCTAAATATTCACAGGTGGCTTCAGATGCCTTTTATTCCTCCTGACCAAACTGATGCTGACCTTCAGGTTATATGTTTTCTTTTAGGGACCTTTTACTTCAAGTTTGCCATTACAGATTTTTGCTTTTTTGAGTTACCTCTCTTGGGAAAAAAACAACAAACCAAACAAAGCCACACATACACACACAAACCCCAAAGCCAAAATTCATGAAACAGAAAAATAAAAAGAAACACACATTAGGAAAACAAAATATTTTTGCAAAACTGAAAGATACCTGACTAGACATTGTGTACATTTCCAAATTTTAAAATTAAAATACACATTTTTGGGTAACGGCCACACATGAAAACCAAGGGAATAGTTTTCAGTTATGGAAGAGATTCTAGAACAGCAGTTAAGAGTGCAACTCTTGCAGAGTTAACCGTTCTGAGCTAAATTAGAAGTTGGATGAGTCATTTTCCAGCCATATAAATCATTAAAGTTTGTTAAACTGTTGTATCCGTAACTGAGGTAAGCCGACCGTTCAATGAATTATACAACGTGTTGTTTTCCTGTGGATGTTATTCCCATAGTTTTTACTGTTGTTGAAAGTCTATTTGTGGGGTTTTTTTCCTGCAAATAGTTCTGAAATGATGAATAATCTTTACGTAAAAGACTAAAAATACACGCCAGCGATTATCGCATACGAAATCTGACAGCAGTTAAAGTGTTGGTATCTGAACTTACTTGACAATGTCTTTGAACAACTTTTACTAGGTATTCTTTATAGGATTAAATATTTTTAGATTTGTGTCATTTGTTCTATAAGTAAGTCATGTTAAAAAGGAAAACAAAAATGTTCTAGGTGTTAGACAACCAGTTGAATGAACCGCAATAGCTTTTCTTGTGGTCGCTTTGCATTAAAAGCCAAACAGCACCGTCAAACTTCCATTGCAACTTCATGCAAGGACCGATTCTGAATCCTGTGGAGCAAATAAAGCTCAGCAGAAATGTTAGGTTCTCCAGTGGAACAAGACCCCAGTGTTTCCCCCACTTGTCATTTTTCCATTACAAATGCATTTTATTTGCAAAAAGTTGGCACCGACTGTGGGCAGAGCAGGCCAGCTCTTTACCTACCCACCCAGGCAGTGATACGTGGGTCATGGTAGTTTGTTGTGGCAGTGGATCTCATCTGGGGGTCTCTGCTCAGCACTGGTCTGTATTTTGTGCACACCGGCACCAGGGAGCCATATGGAGTACTGCGTTCAGCTCCAGAGCCCTCAGCACAAGGACATGGACCTAACAGAACGAGTCCAGAGAAGGGCCATGAAAATGATCAGCGGGTTGCAACACCTCTCTTACGAAGACAGGCTGAGGGAGCTGGGGTTGTTCAGCCTGGAGAAGAGAAGGCTGCGGGGTGACCTAATGGTGACCTCCCAGTACCTGAAGGGGGCTACAGGAAGGCTGGAGAGGGACTGTTCACAAAGGCCTGGAGTGACAGGATGAGGGGCAAGAGTTTTAAATTAGAGAAGGGCAGATTTAGATTGGATGTCAGGAATAAGTTCTTTTCCATGAGGGTAGTGAGACACTGGAACAGGTTGCCCAGGGAGGTAGTTGAGACCCCATCCCTGGAGATATTCAAGGTGAGGCTCGACAAGGCTCTGAGCAGCCTGATCTAGTTGAGGATGTCCCTGCTCCCTGCTGGGGTTTGGACTAGATGACCTTCAGAGGTCCCTTCCAACCTAAACCGTTCTATGATTCTATGATTTCTTCGCACAAGGTACCATTTTCACTTTGGTTTGAAGGGACCTGTAGGAAGCAGTGTCCTGGCCCAAGGGAACTCCTTTTCTGGTAGTTGTTCTGCTGGTTCTGGCACGACTTCCATGCAGATTTCCTAATGTAATAGCTTTTTTAAATTTTCTTTCTTCCTAAATGTCTGATTGATGAGTTTAACGTATCAGATTTGCAATTATTTGTGAATAATTGGCCCACCAATTATGAATGCAGCAGGAGAGCTTGGTATTTAAATACCAGGAGGCTAGGAGGTAGGCAGTCAGGTGAGGACCACAGATAGGACTAGCTTGGCATGGCCTACCACAATGCAGAGGATGAACAGCATTTAAAGAACTGTTAAGGCAGAGAACCTATCTGAAGATGTAGGATAGGGAAGCAGCTCAGTGGTCCATCCATCCAGGGGTGGCTGGCAAAGGAAGGTAAGTGAGGCTGGGCAGCTTTTATTCCCGGCATTTGTACTGGACCCGGAACGGTGCCGTGGGTTGCTGTGTCCCTACCAAATGTGAAGGACTCTGCAAAAGGAAGAAAATCAGTAGAAATATTTCAGTTAGTTCAGTTAATGGAATTATCATCATGCTTTAGTGTTAAGATATAAACATTCTTGGAGCTTTGGTCTTAGAGATCCAAGACCATCCTGAGAGTATTTCTTAGCTTTGCTGAAGCCTTTGAGTAGGGCCTTCATGTTTACTTTTTATCCCAGTCACTCTGACAGAGGATGACACATGAGATCTTCAGAAACTCTAATGGTTTTGAATCTCTTCCCCAGCATCATTGCCTGTGGGTGCAGATCCAAGCTACAGTTAAGCCCAGGGCGAGCTGGCATGGCAACATCAGTCAGGAAGAGGCAACCTTCCTCCAGATTCTGGGTGGGCTTTCTACCACTACTTGAAACCAGCATCTCATGTTCTTCAAGGAGAGCAGAGGAATGAAGTTCTGAGCTTCCAACTTCCAGCCTAAAGAGCAATCGTACAAAGCCGACGCCACTCCGAACTTCTCCCTCTTCTCCTTGGCAGTTTAGCTACAGGGTGTGTGTGTCATGTTTAGGTTGTGACAGGTCGACATGCCCATTTAGCATTTTAGTTTGTGGGGAAGTGGAAAGGACACAGTGCAAATGAAGAAGGAAATTACTGCTGAGAGTGGCGACAGCACCACTCTCCTTTAATGATAAATTCTGGTCACAGTTGCTCCCTCAGTCTCACCCTAATCATTTATCTTCCACCGCTGATTATGTTGCAGAAGAGCACAGGGAGCGCTGCAGCTCATTTCATGTCTTTAAAGTATGAATAATCCAGTTCCACATTTGTTGATTTTTGAGAGTAAGAAAGCAATTATAAAATCTCTTGTAAAGTTTAGGCAAAGATGAGACAAAATACTCTTGTAGGCACGTTCTTGTAGAGATGGTGCAGGCCCACTAACATTGCTGGACTTACTCTGGGTTTTTTGAGGGAAAATGAGGGGAAAGGTTACTGGGTCACGACAACCCCATGAGACACTCAGGGCTTTAGGAAGAGTGACTGGAAAAGGACCTGGGGGTGTTGAGCCTGGGGGTATTCAGCAGGCTGAATATGAGCCAACATGTGCCCAGGTGGCCAAGAAGGCCACCAGCATCCTGGCCTAGATTAGCACTAGTGTGGCCAGCAGGACTAGGGCAGGGATCATCCCTGGTACACAGCGCTGGTGAGGCCGCACCATGAGTACCGTGTTCAGTTTTGGGTGCCACAATATAAGAAAGACATTGAGGTGCTGGAGAAGGTCCAGAGAAAGGCAACAAAGCTGGTCAGGGGTCTAGAGAACAAGTCATATGAGGAGCAGCTGAGGGAGCTGGGGTTGTTTACCCTGGAGAAAAGGAGGCACAAGGGAGACCTTCTCACTCTCTGCAACTACCAGTCTCTTCTCCCGTGTAGTAAGCGATAGAACAAGAGGAAAGGGCCTCAAGCTGTGCCAAGGGTGGGGTTTAGATTGGATATTAGGAAAAATTTCTTCACTGAAAGGATTGTGAGGCACTGGAACAGGCTGCTCTGGGAAGTGGTGGAGTCACCATCCCTGGAGGTATTTAAAAGTCGTGTAGATGTGGTGCTGAGGGACATGGTTCAGTGGTGACCTGGCAGTGTAAGTTAACAGTTGGACTTGATGATCTTCCAACCAAAATGAATTTGATTCTATGGTTCTGAAAGATCAAGTTATTCATGACGTGTTTTATTAAAACTCCTCGCAAAATTTTGTTTCATTCTAAGCGTGATGAATGAAGGCTATAAAGATGTGGAATGCTATATAAAAGCAGGGATCATTTACCTCCTTTGGTACTGCATCCAAAAGCACAAACTCGTATTTGTATAGGAATAACACAACGAACAACTGGATTTCCATGATAGCAAACCACCTGCAAGAAAAGGGAGCGAAACATTGGCCGTCCAGCCTGACCGTCCCACGTGTGTTATCATCAGAGAAGAAACAGGGTGTCTTTGACACATTTCACGTTCCAGCCTTTAGTTCTGCCTGAAAGTTTATTTTCAGTAGGAAAAGATGCTGCGGCTTCTTTCAGCTTCGTTACTCGGCGAAGAACGCAAATGTAGCGGCTGCCCCTTCTTTCTGGCGAAACGTTAGACCGACAGCGTCCCCCCGACACCCTCTTTTAAAACAGCCCCGTATCATTGTGGGGGTTTTTTCCACTGTGTAAACAGTTCTGTTCTTGCTGACTTGAAATAACTTCATAGGAGCGAGAAGACAGTCGAATATAGCAAAAGCTATATGACTAATTGTGCTATATAAAGTTATAGACTACAGCTGGGAGCCCGATGACATCAGAGTAGCTGTGACAGCGGGAGTTGTGATTTAATGCGTCAGCATTAGAATGCAGGAGGAGACCCAAGGACGTGATTTTTTTTTTTTTTTTCCCCCCCTGACTTTCTTAGTCAATCTGGAGATTTCAGATAATTGCAGGTGAACTCCTCTAGGCTGTAATTTTTGAATGTCGCTATGTACAAGAGCTTTCTGCATTTGGGACCCAGCATGAACCTCTGCCAGCTCAGGGCATTACTCACTTGCAGAATTTAGATCCAAGTCTTAAATACCTGGTTAAAATAGTAATACTACCTTGCTCTTCTCTACGGTTTAGTTTCCATTGTCTGAGAGATGCCGGAAAACTTGGGTAAAACAGCTCTTGGGGAATTCACTGGGAAGAAGGCCACACGACTGCACACGGCGTCAGCCTGGATTTGGCCTGGCAGGTGTGAAGAGAAAGCCAAGAAGCCCCATGAGACCCGAGCTAACTCCTGCGGAGCCATCCAGATCTGCGCACCGAGCTGCCCTGCGCTCCAGAGTGGGAGGATGCCTGTTTGTTTGGAGTAGCTTCAGACTCAAATTATCTCTGTGATTTCACATTGGAATTACCTTGAGATAGTGAGCTTCTGGTGACCTCGAGCAGAAACATTTTAGTGAAAATGAGCCCAGGTCAGGCAAGACTTGCTTGCCCAAACTCCATGCCGGCAGCACCATACAAAGGTGGGCTCCTGACAGCCACTGCACTGTTTGCACATCTGGCCCTGCACCCCTGGTGCTCGAGGTCCTCACTGGTTCGGCACAGATGTACCATGAAGCAACCAAGTGCCAAAATGCCTCTAGGTTGCCCTGAAAAAGGCAATGCTGTATTTATAGAGGGCTGTCCTTCAAACACAGGCACAGCCGGATGCGGGCTGAGCAGCTCCGGCACCTCTGTATCCGTGGCAGGAATCATCGGCAATCTGTCCGAGCAGTGATGGATATAACGACTGACTGCAGTGCTTCCTGCCATTGGATCTTAAAGTGCTTTTCCCAACAGGCTGCTCTTTTTATCCTGCTCTGCCAACGGAGATGCTGAGACACAAGGATGATAAGCAACACACGTGTCTGAGGGTGGCCAGAGGGACAGTCTAAGAGTGAGAGGCAGGACTAGGGCAGGGATCATCCCTGGTGAGGCCACACCTCAAACACTGAGTTCAGTTTTGGGTGCCACAGTATAAGAAGGACATTGAGGTGCTGGAGAAGGTCCAGAGAAAGGCAACAAAGCTGGTCAGGGGTCTAGAGAACAAGTCATATGAGGAGCAGCTGAGGGAGCTGGGGTTGTTTACCCTGGAGAAAAGGAGGCACAAGGGAGACCTTCTCACTCTCTGCAACTACCGGTCTCTTCTCCCATGTAGTAAGTGATAGAACAAGAGGAAAGGGCCTCAAGCTGTGCCAAGGGTGGGGTTTAGATTGGATATTAGGAAAAATTTCTTCACTGAAAGGATTGTGAGGCACTGGAACAGGCTGCTCTGGGAAGTGGTGGAGTCACCATCCCTGGAGGTATTTAAAAGTCGTGTAGATGTGGTGCTGAGGGACATGGTTTAGTGGTGACCTGGCAGCGCCTCCCTCTTTCCCACAGCACATTGTACTGGAGCAGAAACCACGAGCTTCCTTGCAGCTAAATGCCCCTTAGTTCCCACCTGTCTTTCATATGCATGACTCAGTCCTAGAGCAGTTTTCCTGTAAGAACTGAGTCCCTGATTCCTTCCTGCTTTATTTAGTCACAAGGGGGGTTGACAAAGATGTGCTTTCTGAATTTTTTTTCCCCCAATGCACTGCTACATATTTGTGTTGTGCTGGAACCCAGGAGCCCAGCTGTGGATTGAGGTCCTGCAGCAAATGGAGTCCAGGAATGGAATCACGGCCGTTGTGCTGAAGGGTTTCCAATGCCAACACGAGACAGGAGACAACAGACGGAGCCATGCAGGATAAGCACAGTCACACAGGCAATAGTCACCTGGTTAGACAACAGTAGCTTCACTGCCATCAAATTTTCCTTTAGGTAAAAGAGATGGCACAGAAATGGCTCGGTGGGAGCTCTTCCCACGTCAGTTTGGTAAAATATTTGAAAAGTAAGTCATTTTCTGTCTTTCAGTTTGATTAAATTAGCTTTTAATTCCATGATGAACTTTTGCAATGGAGAAATCAAACGTTTCATACATTTCATTTCTAAATCCCAGTGCTGAATTAAATTAAAATGCATCTCAAAATTGAAATATGACTGTTTCATTCAGTCATGCCAGGGCAATCTGCAGTCTGGGATCTGGATACATCCTTTGATTTAATTTCCTTTCTTCCAAGACCACCACATTATTCTTTTAGAATTATTGCTGAAAAGCATGAAGGTGCTTGTTACCGTGTGGACTGCCAAAGGACTTTTTGTCTCTCAGCAAGAAAAAGATTCTCCATCCGTCATCTATGTAGAAATGTTATCATTTTCTTCCTAACCACAAACTTATTTTAAAGATATTATCAGAGTCCAGAGAACAGCCTGGATGGAGAAATAGGGCAGCATAGATAAACACTCAGCTTTCAGAAATGTTGTTTTGCAGCTTGTCCTGTACCTGCAGATGCCTCTTGTGAATTCTGCTGTCACCCTTGCTGGGAGTGAGGCTGTGCTCCTGTTTAGCTCGGGAATATGGCACAAGCCAGGGAGCTACAGCAGTGAGTGAGCACTTTCCTCTGGCAGTTTTATTCGTTTGGTTTATGTCTTTAGCGCCTTCCACAAGTTTATCTGACACTCATGCCCAGCCTGCTACACGGTGCAGATTCAAGAATGCAGATCCTTTGCGACTCCCTCCAGATTCCTTGCTCCACGTGGGACTCTTGTGTTAAATGGACTAGTTTTAAAGATTCTTGGTTACTTGCTTCTTAGGGGAGACCAGGCTTTGAAGGCAGAGAGTTGAGCATAGAGATGTTTGAATACAGAAAAGAGGAGCAGCTGGTTCCCTGGGACTTGTTCCAGGAAGAGGGACAGCAGAGAAAACAGCAGAAGGAATGCAGGAAGCATCGAGGCTGGCATTGCTGGAGGAGTGGAGAGACAGGAGCTGCAATTTAAGCCATCATACGATTGCGTGGGCCTTAATGCAAAGACAAGATGCAAACAGAGAGGAGCCAACTAAGACATTTGAAGATTAGGAAAGATGTCAGTGGCTTCATAGAGGATGGAAAGGGTCGCAGACCACATGAACGTTCTTTAGGTTAGTTGAGAACTGGTTTATGGCAACCCGAATGCCTGTGTCTGTAAACTGGCATGTTTGTAAGTGGAACAGCTCTCTCTTGACAAAAAGATGCCTCAGCAGCAGCAAAGTTAGGCTGACTTTCCTCCCTGGGGCATACCCCTTTGGTACACTAGCCTGAGATTCTGCTTTTACGTTGTGACTTAACCTGTCTTTTCCAGGAATTAAACCACTTTCAAATCAGTTTAAACAAGGTCCAGATAATACTGAATATTAAGGGATTGACAAAGAGCAAAGCAATAAAAACACTTTATCTCCAAGTGTAAGAGGAGCCCAGTTCAAGAGAGTTGTTCTCTGCAGGGTTTGGGAATAAATAAACCCCAGCTGTTTCACTGACCTTCCTGGACACTGATGCTTCCCTCCTCCAAATGCCACAAAGCTGTCCAAGAAAGCATTCTTCTCTAAATTTGCCTCTTTCCAACGATCCTGTGGGAAGAAACATTTTTTTCCAAATCAGCCTTATATAAATAAAGCTTAACTTTATTTCTCCAGGCTAAAAATGACCTTGGACAGCTAATCCTCAATACAAAGTTGTGCTAATGTCTTTTTTTTTTTTTTTTTTTTTCCGCATTCAACCTGTTAGAGTTAAGAGTCTGGATTCAAAAATGATTCAGGGAAAGAAATGAGGGTCCCATTTAAACCATACTTAGGTGCCTCAAAGTGCTGGAGGAGTTTTCAAAATCATCCCTAAAGCATTCTTCCTATACCTCCCCATTTTAATAAAAATTTAAATTTTAATAAAAATGTCTGTAAAAACGTGACCTCCTCCTTTTAAATATATGCCCATCCAAAGCAAATGCTCAGTCAGTACCTTCCCTCAGCCACAAAATAGTATCACAGCACACAACTGGTTCATGCCCATCTTGCACAGGAACCCTTTCCAAGACACTGGGCACAGAGAGGTGCGAGGTATGTCGGCTGTCACACAAGGGAAAGGCAAGGACTGCACAGCCCCATTCTCACGTGCAAGTGAGTGGAGGGGAAAATGAACAGACTACAACAGCCTTCAGAAACCCAGTGCAACTCTACCAAGGCCTTCCAGTAATACCCTGTGAAGTTCATGGATAAAGTTCATGGATAAAATCCTTCAATAAAGGTGTCTTAGAGAAGGTGTCATCTTTGTTCGTTTAGTTTGGTTGGGTTTCTTTCAGCTGCTTAGAGCTTTCTGAAGACAAAACCTGTTAGGATCGAAATCCAAATAGAAGTAAGAAAAAAAATCTCAGCAGTGATGGAAGAAGGTGTTACATGTGCTGGAATCAGAAAGCACAAAACATTGGGAAGCAGAAAACACAAACCATCGAAACTCATCACTGTTGATAAGCATCTAGTGTCTAAAGCAGACACTGAGGTGGGGTGGAGATCCCGTGGTCCATGTTGTGCTGACACTGAATGTGGAGTGAGACCAGGTGTGGTCCAGACCCCCATTCTCTGGCTTATCTCAGTAGTTAACTGTTCCCGGCAGAAGGGAATGTGACAGTGGCCTGTTCCCGGCAGAAGCCATCAAGGCTGGAAAGCTCATCAAGAGATGTTCTGTGCATCTGCTCAGCACACTTAATGGTTTGCCTACAGTCACATCCCCACGCTTCACACATTGATAGAAAACTTTGCACATTAATAGGAAACTGAAGTATAAATGTGGGTCCTACTTTGGACCTGAGCGCGGGATAAGAATTCGATACCAAATCCTAGGGACAGACTGACGGGTTTGTCCTCCTCGCCCTCCCCAGAAGGGACGCCTTATGGTAAGACTTGTGCCCCACCTATGCCGAGTGTCTGTCTGTTTGTTTGTTTGTTTTACCCCGGGAAATTACTTGTATTTGGAGCTATATAATGATTTCTGCGGCTTAGTATATAAATCACCGGCAATCTTAAAGAATCCTTGCATGTTGCAAGTGTAAATAAACCGTGTTACTGGTGAATCCGATTGCTTCTAGTGAGTGCAACCAGACCTCCAGTATAGGCTGTTCGTCTGTCTGGGCTCGGACCTATAATCACGGGAAAACTGTGCTATTCGTGCATCCAACTGCTCCCTTTTGGGAACCAGACCTACAGCGTACAGGCTGTCCGTGAATCTGGGGTTGGACCTATAGACACAGTGGATAAACTATTTGTGAATCTTGACTACTAACCAGACCTAAGTGTGGTCTGGAGTCGGACCTATAGCAACACATCTTTATTGGTGTAGCTATGAAGAGATCAGTCCAGCCTCCCCTAGCCCCTCTAATCTCTGAGGACCAGCTAGAACACAGCAGGGCTTTTCTCTTACTAAATTCACCCCACACACACACACACACTTCATGCAAACAACGTGTAGCAGCATCCAAGGGGTACTCATCTCTCTATTCCTTAGGGAAAAAGGGTGAGTTTCTAAAAAACAAGCCAGCTTGCTTTTAAGCAATAAAGTTACTAAGGAAATAAGCTGCTGCTTAAGGTTTCAAACAGGCAGGAATGGTTATGAGGGATTTCAAATCAGTGAAGAGTTTGCTAGAAAGTAAGTTTTGTTTAAATTACTCCTTGATCTATTTCTATTAAAAAAAAAAGACAAACTGTTCTACAGCGGATGGTGCTAAAAAGAGCAGTTACATGCCTGCCCACACGGCCACCTGGAGCGGAATAATAATCAAGAAATTCTAGATGAGTTACTAAATTAGCAGAGCTAATACCTACCAGAAATCATCTGACTGGAAAGACCAATGAACCTGGGTAACTATGTGGAGATGAGCTATCCAGACAGACCACGGGGAGAGGGGAGTACTTGGACTTGGCTTCAACAGTGAAATCGGTGAAGTCTTTCCATGGTGAGCTTCAAATCAAGATCAAAGTGACATTATCTGGAACATGTAACTGAACTTTTAAGTCTTGCTTATTCCTAAAGAATCCCTTTTTTGGGGGCACATCTTCTCTGTACACAAGGCCATCCTCCGGGCAATGGGGAATACCAAACTTTAAGCCAATTCGTCTATGTGCTTTTGTTGTGAAATAAGTGAAGAGGACAAAAGACAGCGAAACACCCACACTAAGAGTGACAACTTACAGGTTTGAACATTTCTGGGTCAGGAAAATATTTTGGATTCCTGTGTAGCCAATATGGTGACAACATCAGCATGTCACCTGCAGGGACGGTGAAATTCTGAAAAGGAGAAAAAACTCTAAGAAAAGAGAAAATCATGGGTTCAAACCACATAACTGTCCCTCCTTAGTACTTCTCTTCTATCAGTGGAAGGTCCTAACAGAGGACAAGTGAGGGTGGTGAAGCCATGGCGGGCATATTACATGTTTGAAGCTTCTTCTTGCTGTTGCTCTTTTTTTCCAAAAATAAGACCTAAACAGTGGAGAACATGGCAAGACTATTTTTGTACTAGTGTGATTTTTCAGGTACAGAAATATTAGAAATATTTCTGTCTTTCCTGCGTCTTGATGTAGCATGTGAAGATTTTTCTCTAAATCTTTGGTTAAGCTCTTCCTTCAAAATGCAAAGAAATTCACAGAAAGACTGATATGACAGTAGATTTTTATGGGACTTTAGTAATTTTTTTAATAGACATGTGCTGATTCCTTAAGAGAATATTTTACTTCCAAACATTTTGTTGTTAGACTCCTGAGTGCTGGCGCTTCCCTTCTGAATGGCAGTGAAGAGGACAAACAGAAAATGAGTTTTATCGGTTACTAAATTGTGATCCCTTCTACTGTATTTGTCGTGTCTGATGACTATTTTATATACCATCAGGACAATATCTTCAGCTCAATTCAATTAAATCTAAAAGAAATTCAAAATTGAAGGATACAACTGTGAGCTAGAGAAGCAAAACCACTCTTGAATTAATGATGATTGAATTAATCGTGATGAATAAATCTGTTAAACCTAAACAGAAAATATATATGTGACACTGTGGAATATCTCTATTTTAATTGCATCCAGATCTTTTGGGAGGCCGCTTTTGCAAACAAATCACACATCATCTTTTTGGGGAAAACCAAAACCCAACAAAACTCACCAGAATTTTTATTGGATTTACTACTTTCTTGGTGATTGCACCTGGAGACCTGAGCCGTATGGCTTCTAAAGTGCACCATTTGATAAAAGGGAGCTTCTTAAGGTCCTCTTCAGACACTTCTATTTTATCTTTACCTGTTGTGGCATGAGAAAGAAGACTCTGTGACATTCATTTCATACTTGTTTTGATACATGCTGACATACCTTACTGTAGCTCTTCTGATAGAATACTTTGAGACTTTAAGACCTCGTTTACACCCAGAAATTTTCTTTATATTTCAAAGTAAATAAATGGGCCAAATTCAAGACAATTTAAGAAGAGCCACTGAAGCTAATTTAGTATCTCTAAGGTAGGCGTAGATATGGCATTGGCCAGGAGAGGCCAAATAAAGGTCATCTTGGAAGTTAAGAGTCCACGGAATTTTTCAGTACTTTGGTAGGACACTGCACAGGGATCTCAGGGACTGTAAACAAGAAGCTGTGGCCAAGCTCCTGAGCTATGTTAACACTAGCAAATAAAACAGGGCCAGGAGAAAGGCTTAAGCACTGGCTTGTGATTATCCTTATTGGTTAATTATTGACATTATGACTCATATTTGACCCACATCAACTAAAAGTCTTCCATGAAAGTCCAAGCATTGTTCAAAGGACTGCGTATGTGAATGACTGCTCCCAGTAGGTGACTGTTTTTTCAGGGAAAGAGATTAGCCCTGTGGGGGTGAATCATGCTGGACAAATTGGTCTCAGGTGAGGCCAGTTCCTGGCTTGTTTTTTTTCCACAGCTGTAACTCTGGTGAACATCACACCATTAAAAGCAGCTGAATTGAAAGACCTCCTCTGACCCTATCATAGATGCACAGAAAAAAAAATACTGGTTCATACAAATTAAGTCTAAGTGATAGGTGTGGAATGAAAAGACAAGTACATATGGTTCTTCTTCTGCCTTCTTGTGCTAATATCAAAAGTGGTTTTGCTTAAAAATAAGTCATGAGCATAAAGAACTCAGAGCTGGACTCTTAGGTTATCAGTAGTACTCTTAGCAGCAACAGTCATTGTTCCCAGAGGTTGACCCAGCGTGCTGTATACTGGGCCAGCACAAAATAAACCATTTCTAGGTTCCAGAAGGACATGACCGGGTTCATTACCTGCTTTGCCAAAAACAGTAGCCAGGTCTTCCATGATTTTCTTATAAATGGGAGGATAAGAGAGTATGAAAACAAGGGTCCAAAATGCAATCTACAGAGAGATGAAAGTACTTTAACTCAGCAATATGGTACAGAATGACAGGACCTTTGTCGCAAATCACAGAGGCACGTGAAAACATTTGCACCTTTTTTCTATGTGCCTGTAGTAGTTGGGATGCACAGGGAGCTGTGCTTCCTGGGTAAATCCACATCTAAAGGCTCCGATCCTGAGAGATTATGTCCAGTCATCTGCTGTGTACTTATCTTCTGTGAACATTATATAGCTTTGGCTTTGAGCTTTGAAACACAGAATCCTTTATTCTCAAATAACTAGGTGTCAAAATGAATTGCTAAATCATTGTGCGTGATTAGGTTTAGCTGCTTGAGTGGAAGAAAAATAAAATAGTAAATTCCTACTAATATTAGCAGGAATTAAATAATTTGCAGGGCATCGTCACATTGGGCCACACTAAAACGGGCAGGAAAAGTTCTGCCTGACAGCAAACCAAGCAGCAGTATACTGCCTTTAGAAATAATTTGCCAACTGATTATGCAATGAAGTTAAAATCAAGAAATTTTAGGAAAGGAGAAAATCCTCTTAAGCAGGATGAAACCAGAAGGACGCGCGGCAGTGCCAGGAGCCTCTCTCTTGCTGAGCTAGCGGGAGGTGCAGCCTGCACACAGAGCTGGTCGTGGGCCATCTGTGCTGGGGAGGGATGAGAACTCGTACTGTTATTTCCCAAATAGCCCCACGTGGATGCAGCCCTCCTTCTGCAAAACAAATCTGGGAGCTTAGTTTTCTTGTACAGCACTTGGACACTGGGGCTTCACTCCATGGGCTAAGGAGGGGTAACTGAATTCTTTCAGATAAAAGGGTTTAACACGCTTGTACAAAAATCCCCTTGGAAGGTGAAAGGCCTGTTTTTTTACATGATTGCAGTCACCAGAACAGTGGTTGAGGCTATTCTGAGAAACGACGAAATATTTGTATGTCTATTTACAGCCAAACATTACAGAAGTAAGTCCTGATAGCATTGTGGAAGGAATGTCAGTTATCCTGATAACAGACAGCAGGCTATGCCTCGTGCTTAGCCCAGCATGTGAATCCACAGAAACCTCACTGAAATGGATGAAATTCCTTTAGGGTAAATTGTAGTATCATAGAATCATAGAATGGTGGGGGTTGGAAGGGACCTCTGGAGATCATTGAATCCAACCTCCCTGCCAGAGCAGGAGAGGAGTAATAGGCTTGATGATCCTTGAGGTCCCCTCCAACCTGGGATACTGGGATACTGTGAATCTACAAAAAAGACCAAAACATAGAGATATCCACTAGGAGTACATGTAAAAATAACTCACTATCATTTGTTTTCTAAATCACATCTGTAACGGTCATAACTGTGCTGGAAAGAGCTTAGTAGTCATGGTAAATAAGAGATGTTTTTGCTGCTATGGATTTTTCATCTGAGGAATTCCTCTGAATGTCTTTGGTCCGCCTAAGCTGTGTAAGATATATTGGGCTTGTTAGCATACTTACAGCTGTACCATTAATCTGTCAAATCCGTTTCTAACACAGACAAAACTTAAGCGACAGGAGAGTCAAACTGCTGCTTTTCTTCCCCTGAAGCAACACTGGTATTTGTACAGCAGATCCCTCAAAGAGAAAGGGCCAAATTCTCTCAAGGATTTACACACAGATGAAGTTACTCTATATTACACTTTGGATATTCTTTACAACTGGTAACACCAGGCTAGTTAAAACAGTCTCTACGATAATACAGCCAAAATGGAGTTAAATGTTCTTCATAAAAGCTGTGAGGCATACATCCCCAAAATGTTGTTATGAGAGGGGACATCATAATTTAGGAAAACTCCCAGAAGAGCTTTTCTTGTCATTGCTTCTGTGCCACTGCAGCCTGGGTATATTTGTAGGGCTGCACGTGGGCGTGCTAATCCCAGCTTTGGAATACACGCGGTCGGGGGGAGTGAGTGTGTGTGTGTGTGTGTGTGTGTGTGTGAGCTCTGGTACAAACTCTTTGCTTCCCAAACACAGGCTTCTGAACAGGATAGAGGGAAGGTGTTTCTCTAGCTGATGTACTTACAGGGACAGCATTTGCTTGGGAAGCCCACAGCATTAGGAGGCCATAATTGGGAGCCAGATGTTTTCCTTGCAAGTTATCCAGGAGATGCTGCAGTAGTGTCTGTTATAAAGAAAACATAATAATGTGTATTTCCAGAAATCTATTAAACTCTATTTTAGGGTAGAGCTTACTAAAATTGAAGGATATTGAAGGAATTGAAGGAATTTTTGCAGTCACAAACTGAAGGTGACAGCTAGTAAGAGAAAGCGAGACTCACTCATAGGCAGAGGGGCAGAATAGTCCCTATTGGATACTTGCACTGCCCTCCGTTTTCTTAAGGTTTTTAGGGGATTTGGTTCCCTCACTCCCCACCCTTGCTTGTATGTGGAAGAAAGAAAAAAAGAAATCTTTACTCTTCTTTAATTCCCGCTCTACCTCTCTACTTTAAAGAACATGAAAATGGGACTGAACAAGTTGAATGAACGGAAATGAAGAAAATCTTCTCTCTGTTCCTGCCAAAAAGGTGCTTGTTATGAAGTGATCATAGAATCATAGAATGATTTGGGTTGGAAGGGACCTTCAAGATCGTCTAGTTCCAATCCCCCTGTCATGGGCAGGGACAGCTCCCACTAGACCAGGTTGCTCAAGGCCCCACTAAACCTGGATTGGAACACATCCAGCAATGGAGAATCCACAGCTTCACTGGGCAAACTGTTGCAGCGTCTCACACCCCTCAGAGTGAAGAATTTCCATCTTATTTCAAATCTAAATCTACCCTCTTCCCATTTCAAACCGTTACTCCTCATCCTGACGCTACAGGCCCTTGGATAAAGTCCCTCCCAGCCGTCTTGCAGGCCCCCTTCAGATCCTGGGAGGCCGCAAGGAGGTCTCTTCAGAGCCTTCTCTTCTCCAGGCTGAACAAGCCCAACTCGCTCAGCCTGCCCTCACAGCAGAGGTGCTCCAGCCCTCTGATCGTCTCTGTGGCCTCCTCCAGACCCGCTCCAGCAGATCCACATCCTTGTGTTGGAGATTCCAGAGCTGGACACCGTCCTACAGGTAGAGTCTCACCAGAGCGGAATAGAGGGGTAGAATCACTTCCCCCAACCTGCTGGCCTCGCTGGTGCTCTGATAGATCACCAAACTCCCTAGTTCCAGGTGCTGTGCTAGTGACCCAGTCAGGGACTAATGGCTTGATATTCTCTGAAACTATAGCAACTGCCCAATGTTCTAGGATCAGCTTCTGTTTGTAGTATTTCCTTACATACAGGGCAACTATGCCTTCAAGGCAAAGCTTCTTGTCTACTTTTTGGAGGGGAAAAGGCTGATCTTGAGTAAAAAAGGACGTCTCTTTTGTCCACATTCCCACCCAATGTAAGATACCGAGTTTGTGCCTCCTACTTCCTGCACCTTCTTGCCTCCCACCATTCCCAGAACTCTTTTTCTTTTTTATTCTAGTTTATTTGATGAAAGAAAGTGTGGTATGTAAAACTTTTATAGTCTAAATAAAACCTGGTTTATTTAGTGATCTGTTCTAGAACAATTTGGTAGATCAAAATTCCCAGGCCAGTCTGCCAGCTGTACAGACAGAATTCCTGCCGTAGCCAAGGAGAATAACCAGGGGGATAACTTATCACAGCTTTGACACAATCGATATTTAGGGTACTTGGCTTCCAATCCAGTAATCTGCTATTTTCTACTAGTCTGGCTGCTGGAGGATCTGCTCACTCTACACCAGGTTTTAAAAATAGCACATGTAAGGGTTTGAAATTTCGCAGCGCGGCGCCCTCAGAGAAACAACTGAAGAGGTCCTTCTCTCACCTCTTTCAACCGCAACCACGATACCGGAGGCTGATGATGGGTCATAGCACTGAGTCTTTGGCTGGAAATTCCCCAGAGGAACATGTCAATTTTCAGAATTGTAGGAAATAAACTAAATCAAGGAGTAGGACTCAAAATTGCAGGTCTGTACTAACGTCGGTGTTGGCAGTACTGGACGATGAAGGTATAGCCAGCAAAGCTGAAGTATTTGGCTTATTTTTTCCAGTACTGAAATAATTCCTGCCCTCCATTCCTTCAGTCAGAATACACAACAAAGTCATCTTATTTCGTAGCCTCGGATGTTTACCTTGGATGAGGTCTCTGAAGGGTTGGTCCTTTCAGCATCCACCACTACTTTCTCAAATAATTTTAGAAGCCATTTTTTGGATTTCGACCAGTTCCTGTAAAGAAAAGCAACAAACAAGAGGCACTTAAGTGAGGCAGCACAAACTAACATTTCCTTTTCCATGAGAAGGACTCCTTGGCTTCTTTCCAAAAGCCCTTGGGCAGCGGTCAGTTGATGAATAGTCAAGTGTCAGTCCGACTGACAGTAGTGTTGACTGACATGAAAAACAGCACATCTGAGACCTTCACCTTGGCCAGACCTCATTTTGCAGCCGGGACCTGTGACTGCAAGACTCCCTAGATTCTCCTTATCTGTTTCACTACAGGTTTTCATTGTGGCTTTGGACAACACTTAGACCAATGTTTTCAAGCATGATCCTCCCTACGAAAACCAAAAATATCATCATTTTTAGAGCATGCCCAGTTCTTTCTGAAGGCTATTTTGAGGTGCTTGAGGTGCTTAAGGTGCTCTCATGGCCCTGAGAGCACTGTCAGGCTCTGCAAGCACTTCCCTCTCTTCCTCAGGGTCTGGTCGCTTCTACTCAAGGTCGACTCTGCAACAGTGCAGCCATGTAACCTGGGATGAGTCTGCTGGGAAAACAGCTAAGGTGTGGGAGAAAGCAGAGAGATGCCTCCTTGGGGACACCCTCAGCATGGGACTCAAGCCTTTGCCCAATTCTGCTGCTCCCTGACAGGTCCAAGCTGGACCTGGCCCACCTAAGCATGGTTGTTTCTACTTTATGCCTGGCAAATGCATGAGACAAGGCTGCTTCTGTGAAGCAGCTGTGATGCTGTGATTCTGAGGCTGCACCATCGACACAGAGAGCGCTTCACTCTCCAGGGGAAATGCCTCTTGTGGCTGATATCCCAGGGAGCAAAATGCCTGTAGTGGGTACCTCTTGTGCATCATCTCCACTCCATTACCTCAGGAAGCACTCGGGCATCTGAGAAGCGTATTCAAAGTCCTCATCGTACTTCTGAAAATGTTCTTCAAACTCCTTGATTTCACTCTGACTTGTTGGGCAGATGCCTTTCCCAAACAAGGTGTTCACCACTGCTGGATACATGATATGCCTGCAAGCACAAGATCCCCGTGACTTACAGGCCAAGAGGGAAGCTGTTGCAGCAGTTTTAGGTCAGGAATTGCCAACACTAGAAGCATCATGCCAATATGGAACTGCTGGCACACAGCTCCTACCTCGCTCACACCCTTACTGCAGATTTTAAGCAGGGGTTGCGAGATACACAGACCTCAGGCTAGTCCTCTGCATGTGGCTGAACTTCATCAGGTAGTGTTTGGTCACTTGAGCAGGGGCAGAAAGGCTCTGGATGCTGGAGTCCCCTTCTCCCCATTAACCACCCCTCCTGCAGCCGGACACCCTGAGAAATCCTTCCTCTGTCTGCAGCTTTGCTGGACGGAAAAAGGCGAAGGGGGGGTGTTTCCTTTTTCTCTCACTCCTTCCCTGTTTGCTCCTCTCTTATCCTGCAAACTCAGAGCTCGTTTCCCAGGCCACTTCACCTCTCCTCCTCAGCTCTGAGAACCCCTTATGCAGCTTTCGCTGGGTTCCAGCCACTGCCAAACACCTATTTCAGGCAATGGCTCCTTCGCTTTCTTGCCTTTCTACAGATCCTAAGGAAGCTGGAGCCACCTGCTGGCTCTATGGATTTCACTCTGAAGTAGCTGAATAACAACCATTCGGGGTGTTGCATTCCGTGCCAATGCTTTTACTCTGATTTGTTCAGCAAAAGGGTAAGAAGAGATCACATACACACCAGATTGACTTTTAGGGATTTTAGATGAAGCCCTGTTCACTCTGTGAGCCACCTGAAACTGTGAAGCAGAGATGAGGACCCTGACACAGCTTTTCTAAGGCTTGAGAGCCTGAGCTCCACCTGCTTTACAGTCACATCTCTGCTGCCATAGAGGATACCCCTGGTTAGAGATCTGTTGCAGAACTCCCTTACCTTACCAGGTCATTGAGGTCTCCTGTGCCCTCCGTGCCCAGGTGTGCCATGTGCTCATGTAGTTCCTGGCATAAAGTGCCCGTGAACATGTGCAGATTAGAAGGACCCATTTTTCCCTTCATCATGCTGTAGAGGTTACCATGGTTCTGATAAAATGCTTCTGCAGGGACAGAAACTAAATCCAGAAAGAAACAGAAATATTTTGGGAAGTAGATGAAGTTGATTTTCACTGAAAGATAGAGTGAAAACGTTTACATGTAATTTGTGACTCTAATTTAAATGCCTTAACCCTCATTTTCCTAGAGTGGCATTCCCAGAAAGCTTCCTTCTAACTCTGTGAAGATTTTGGTGAGCCCTCTGCTACTACCAGTCTGTGTAACATTTTCCTGTACATCCTCTCAGTCATACCAGGAGAGGCTGAGAGAGCTGGGACTGTTCAGACTGGAGAAGAGATGGCTCGGGGGGAACTTATCAGTGTGGATAAGTATCTGGTGGTGGGAGCAGAGAAGATGGGGCCAGGATCCTCTGAGGGCAGGAGGCAATGGGCACAAATGGGAACACAGGAGCTTCCGCTGAGACACAGGGAAGTTTTTGTTGTGAGGACGGTCAGACGTAGGAACAGGTTGCCCAGAGAGGTTCTGAAGTCTCCATTTTCGGAGAGACTCAAAACCCAACCGTACACAGCCTGAGCAACCTGCTGTGGCTGACATCGCTCCGAGCAGGGACTTGGACTAGGTGACCTCCAGCCACAGGGATTCTGGGATCCTGTGATATAATCTCTCTGTCAACTTGCTTCTCTCTCATTTCACTGTCCCAAAATTGCCAGACTACTCAAAGAATTCCTGTTTGTGAAATTCCACGGGGATATAAGCACAGGAGCAGCTGGAGCATGCCACTGTGGATGGGGTATACACCTCACCCCTTCCTAATGACTGTCCTCTGCAGGGTAACAACTAATTACTGCTGCAAGCTGATTTTCAAAGGAAGTGATAGGACAACATAGTATTGCTCCATAGCTGGTACACGGGGGTGGACCTGATCCCAAACTGGAGTTGCTTGATGAAAAAGTAATCATAGAATCATAGCATCACAGCATCACAGAATCATAGAATCAGAGCATCAGAGCATCAGAGAACCAGGGAATCATAGATGAGTTGGAAGGGACTCTAAAGATCATCTAGTTCCACTCCCTCTGCCATGGGCAGGGACACCTCCCACTAGAGCAGGTTGCTCAGAGCCTCATCCAGCCTGGGCTTAAACACTTCCAGGGATGAGGTGTCCACAACTTCTCTGGGCAACCCATTCCAGTGGTTGAGAAATGTGTGATCCCTGGAGACCGAATCCAAATCACGTTGCAGGCTCACAGTGCTGGATCCACAGGAAGGAATTTCATTTCACCTTCACTTTGTAGCATGGTCATGGGCTAAGATAAGCATTGAAAGCATGATCAAAAAGCCACTGATCTTGGGATTGGGTTTTAATGTTCCTGGGTAACTAGATCTGCTTTGCATTAAAAAAAGCTGGGCCTCATTTACCTGCATTCTCGACAGCTTGTTGTACTGCCTGTTCAAAATTTAGATCTTTGGATTTAAAAAATGCTTCGGTTCCTTCTTCCTCAGTCACGAAAGTAAATCGTTTTCCCAGAGCGAATATTGTGAATACAGGCCCATGCTGCAACAAACAAAGATTTCATGTTACTGTATTGTTCACACATTTGATGGGAGTTGGGAGCTCCAACAAACCTTCAGTGCTACTGAGAGGTCAGGAAGGTGGACCTGGTCCTTCCTGCCTCTGCAAACCTTGGCTCAGAAGTGCACAAAGGTGAACATGGGTCAGATCAAAACTTGTAGCCTTACAAACCAAAAGGGAACATCACGGGCGCTGCCTGACCTCTTGCAGAGTAGAAAAGATTCTTTCTCTGAGATGAACATTTTATATTTGGATTACATTACAGTTCAAACAATACAACCCACCTTGGGATTTAAAGAACCCAAGTGAGGGATTATCTACTGCATCCCTTGGCTGCCACAGCAAAGTGCCCACATCGTAAAAATCCATAATTCCTCCCTATTTCAGTCTACATTTTTTTAACAAAAACTCCCCACTCCTGTAACTTTTTAATATTTCCTTTTCTTCCTTTTCCTTTTCCTCTTTTCCTTTTCCTCTTTTCCTTTTTCTCTTTTCCTTTTCCTCTTTNGCCTCGCCTCTCTCCTCGCCTCTCTCCTCGCCTCGCCTCTCTCCTCTCCCTTTCCTTTCCTTCTAATGCCAATAATTTCTTTAACAGTTAATATCAAAATGGCAAACAAGCTTTAAGCAGAACAGATGGAATTTGTTGAGACTTACACTGAGGGAAGGTTGTGGATGCCAAAATTCATTCTTTCTTTTTCTTTTAATCTAATAATTTAGAGCCTTCTCAAAACTTTCCGCAATGGGTATTCACTTCTGAGTTCCTACAGTGTGAAAAAGATCGCTGATATTTGTAGATGCTCTACACTAGGAAACAAATGTGCAATATCTACTGGCTCTCAGAGTTAGGCATAAAAAAAACCCCTAAATTATGAAACGAAGCATCTTTAAAGTCTCTCTCTTAGTCAAGGCAATTTCTGCTCACAGGCAAAAGCCTTGGAAATCGAAACCCCAGCATTTACATTTCTATGCACTCTGCCCTCTTTTGGCAAAGTTACTGCACATACAGAAACATTTAGGGTTTCATAAAGTCTCTAGGCACTATCAAGGAACTTTATTTTCTTTTCCAGGTTACACTGATGAGAAGGGTGAGAAAAAGTTTTCTCTTGGTCTGTTTGGAGCACTGAAAAGCCTTGAATCCACCTTGTGGCTCACATGGCTTTTGCCACTGACTTTAACCATTTATTTCATTTTCTGTGCCTGAATTTTCAAGCCTGCTTCATCAAAAGCTCTTTGGAGCCAAGGAAAATATTCCTCTTGACATCAATTGACTTTTGATTGTGTCCTTCAACTGTAAATTACTACAGAAAGAAAGCCTGGCTAAACTCTCTGGGTGATAATGAATAAAGTATTGTTTTATTAATAGCTAAATTGCTAAGGTTGTTTTTTCAGCATGTCCTCATCATCAGGATGGATAAAAACCAGTGGATTTGCACCCTGTTTGTTTTTAAATTAGATTTTTTAAATTAACATTAAAAGGTACTTAATTGAAAAAAATGAAATTTAGTTTGAACTAATAACAATTTACCTGCAATAGCACTTAATTATTCAGTTAAAGTTGGACTCAATTAAAGATTGCATCACTTTATTTTAGATGATTACACGTGAGCAAGATGCCTAAGGTCCCGTTACAGGCAGTAGAGATCGAATCTGTGCAGTCAGGGGAGCCTAAAAACCAATTTATCTGACCAGCCAGTGCACACCTCTGGTTTTGAAGGTGAGCTGAACTGCCCTTCGACTCCACTGATAGTAGAACTGACTACATGTCCACTGGCCATCAGTAAAGCTCAGACAACTTGCTTACCTGTAAACATCTACAGAAACAATCTTGTTTTAAATCTCAGTCAATTTCCTGCAATCTTTTAACAATAATTAAAATTGCAAAAAAAAAAAAAGCTCCATAAAGAACCTCCAGAGGAAGTCAGCTTCCTTGAACATCATAGTGATGGTGGATATTCAAAGACACATCTTTCAGAAAGCAGAATTTTCTGTCCAGACAAAATAAATATGTTCCTGAAACAAGTATGGTATCTGATAAATTAAATGTAAAATTAAAAGACTAAAAAAAAGGTTTGTGGATCAAACTACTAATGGTAACCCCCATCCCCAATAATAAAGACTTTTCCAAATATACCAGATACAGAAAATCTCCCAATGTGTTGCTGAGCCTGATAAATGCTCAAGGTGTAAAGAAACCGAGTGGGGAAAGAATCAGCTTCAGCAGTTACAGCAGATTAAGACAAGTTCCACCCTGGAGCCTTCCACTGAGAGTGATGGATTGAAACCCTGTTTCAAAGGAAGAATTAAGCAGAAAGGACTTAAACAAGTGCTAGTTAAATCAGTGATAAATATTTCAATTTAAAACTCTAGAGGCATTAAAACATGAGGTTGCAGAACTACCTTCTGTCACCTGTTAAATCACCCTCAGCAACAGGAGGATGGACAGGAAAACGTGCTGCCTTTCTAAAGAGCTCCTGAAGGAGAACCTGGGAAGCCTCGAAGAGTCATCCCAGTACTTAGCAAATTTTAACAAGAGTTATCAAAGATCAGGATTAGTAGTGGACAAATAGGAGGTACTGAAGAAGAGCTCAATATAGCTTTTAGGAAGATCTAAGGATGTGTGGCCTTAAACACATTCTTAATTCATTTCTTAGAAGAAGAAATTAAAAATCTGTGTATAATCTGGAGTTATTTGGGAGTCTAAACTCTCCAAAAATTATTCCCAGTTTCTCATAAAAGCTAATAGGCACCAATTAGAAGCTAGCTTTCTTCATATCGTTAACTTAGGGATTCATTGTCGTGGGATGCCGTGGAAGCCAAAATTACATGCAGGGTAAAAAGAGGGGTTAGGCTGTCAGAGTCAGATCATCGGGATGCAAATTCCAGCCTAGGGAAGTCCCTAAACTCTTCATGGCCAGAAGCTGGTAAGGAAAAGCAGAAGGCAGAGTAGTCTCCTTGCTCTCTGCTACCAAGTATCTAATAGCTGCTGTTCGAGACAGGCACCTGAATAAACAGACTTTTCATCTGTCCCGGCGTAATTACGCTGAGGTTCTGATGTAATGAAATCAGTTGCCTGAACAAGCTGCCAAGCAGCTCTGCATTTACCACCCTGGTGTTACGGGTGGGTACCAGCAAAGCGTGGGCATTGCCCGCCAGTGCTGCATCCCAGTTTGCTGCTTGGTCCGAAACGGTGTTTAAGGAGACCTGACGACATCCAGAGAGAGAGAAAGGAAAAGAAAAATCCTGGTAGGGTTTGGAGTCGATGAAATTTCTTTCACTGATGGAAGCTCTTTCTTTCCCAGTGACTGGGAAGCACCGCTCAGAACAGCAGCGCCACAGCAAGACATAGATGTGAGCTTAGATGAAAACAACACTCCAGAGGAATAAAAACTTCAGAAGGATGCTCTCCAAAATCCCCAAGGAAGGAAATAAGGGAAACAGTCATTTTTCCCAGGTGCACTGCCAGTCAGGGAGAAACTGCTCTTGGCTGACACAGCCGCAGTTGTTTCGAAACTCATGTTGGGAGCTAAATGCACTGGGCTGGTTTTCTCTCCCTTGGCATGTGCGCACACACACAGACACACACAGACACACCCACACACCCCACCCCATGTCCCCTCACTATCTCAGGGACTTCAGCATTTTGGTCTCCTGTGCATGGGACCAGGGTCACAGACCATTAATGGCTCAGCTGTGGACATTATCTTCAGAAATGCTCCATCAGATGCCTTGCCCTCTTCTCCAGCCTGTTTCCCCTCCACCAAACCTCTTGCAGGATGCACATCCCTTGCCGTGTAAGGCAGCGAGCCATCCCTCTCACAACCACATGCTGGGAATAAGGCCGAGAGGCATCGAGCCAAGTCCTGTGACACGGCACCACGTCCCAAACGCAATCGACACACTGAGAGGGACCTATGGATCCACAGAACAAGCTCGTGGGTTTAACTGAACTTTACTTGTTAGCAAACTGATGAGAAAGAAGCATTTGAAATTCCTTATTAACTCTTATCATGTTTCCCAGGCAAAGTGGGGGAATGATCCTCCCTTTGATCCTCTCATTAAGCAGCTCTAGATGTATTTTGTGTTGTATGGTGGCTCTGATTTACCCACCTCGCCTGTCTCAGAACACCTGAAAAACTGCTTTCACCAGCCAGGCAGCTCTAGGAGGAAGAGGTGATATCTTTCATTAGATCAGAGATTAAATATTTTATTAGAGCAGGGGATCTTTATTTTCTTAGACCCACCAATGACACAAGTGGTAAAACCAGACAGTACTTCCAGCCCACATCTTTTTCTATAGGAGGAAAACGGAAGCAGTGAACTACAAGGAAAGTGCAGGTTGGAAGCTGTGGAAGTCTGGTGTGTTACTCCAGGGCCTGAGAAGAAAAGCACTGAGGGATACACACAAAAGGGACAATAATAAGAAAACTAATATCTTAAGAAAGAGAAACAAACGAGCAGACTGAAGGATTAATCCAGGGGAGGAATTTTCTTATTGCAAACATCATCCTGCGGAGCGGAAGAGGTTTCACACGGCCTAGAGCCTGTTTCTGCACTAACTTGTCTGAGGACAGCTTGCTCTTGTGAAGAACACTTAACCCTGATCTGGCAATAGCAAGGAGCTATTGCAGGAAGGATCGCAGATGTATTTTGCAAGCTCCTGGTGAATGACTCCTTTGGCAGCAGCACCTTCTTTCTTCGGCTGTGCGATGCGACCGTGCGTGCTCCTGCCACAGGCAGCAGGAAGGAACAGGTTTCTCTGTCCTGGGCTTAGCACGTGGTGCCAGTGTGGGAGGTGGGAATGGACACCTGCCTGGGCTGTGTAAGGATAGGAAGGGGAGAGCAAAAGAGGAGCCCTCCCCAGGGACAGAGAGAGCGCTGGATGACGGTGCTGCGGGCAGGCAGCCAGCCTGGGGGTGACGGATGGAAAGGTCCCTCTTGGCACAGGGGGACCACGGGGAGACGTCACCAGTCACAAGGACGTTGAGTTGCCGGACTAAGAAAAAAGTCAAAGGAATCAACAGTCAAAGGAGTCAAAGGAATCAAAGGTCCTATCTACAAAGACACAGTAAAGGGGAAAGACGTATGAAAACCTTCTCTTTCTGAGTTTTCTCCCTGTTTCTTGTTCTGGTTTCTGTCCCAGCAAAACCTGGGCTGTATAAAGTCCTTCAGGTGTTTCTGGTGTGTTCAGATGTGGCAGCGGCTGCCATAGCACCAACAATGGCCTAAAGGGTCTCCAGGCAAATGAATATCAAAGTTAATGAACTCAGAGCTACTATGTCAATATTTGTACTTCAATACATTCTTTAGTAGGTGAAGGTTTTGCTCATTCAACCTGTGAATGAACCCCAAGAAAGGACTCTTCTGTTAGGTTTGGTTTAAAATTTCACCTAAGATATTTTGCTAAAATCTTCCTGGCAAAAAAAAAAGGCAACTCGAGCAAGTTTAAGTGATGATGAAACATCTGTCCCCAAAAGGCAGGTTGCTTTAACCTGGTTATCACCAGAATATGTTTTCAATAGAACAAGAAGGTTCTCAAACAGCCTCATATCAGAAGAGTCAGAGAAATACTATGATTGTTGGGGTTTTGTTTAAGTGAGGCTTGATCAGTTTATTTAAAGGATTATATGGCATAGTTTCTGAAATAGGAGAATGGACTAGAATGGGTTTACTTCCAGTTCTGTATAATTTCTGCCCTAAGATGAATGAACAAAGAACTGATCATGGTTGCACAGATGAAAAATGCAGGAGAGACATAGTAATGTAAGGTTAAAACTGGCTTGTTAAGACCAAAGAAGTGAAGAAACTCCAGACTGTACCCACGAGCCCACTCTGTGGCGCACTCGGTGTGCTTTGACACACGATTGACAGCTCTTGATGTTCTTACACCTCATACTTCAGCTGATTATACTTAAACTTCTGCTTTTATTTAACACCACGAATTTATAACACCCGTGGCTGCAAAGAAGCGCTTACAAATAGGAAATCATAGTTCAAAACGAGGAAGCAAATTTTAAACAGCCAGTATTTCTTAATTTATTGTTTTTTTCCTAAATTTCAGGATGTTGCAGTGGTTTCATTTTTAGCTATTTTTTGCAAGTAGTGGACTGTGCAATCCTTCAGTAATAAACATTTGAGGCTGAATACACTGCACCCCTCGCAGGTGATATCATCACCAAACGAAAACAGGAAGGTGGAGTTTATGTCAGTTAGTATTAGCTGCCTAGAAATTAAGCATCTAATCTAAATTAATCATTTAGGCTCTTTCTAGCAGACATAGAGAAAGAAAGGCATGTCAAGGGAATAAATCTTCGCACCCATCTTTGCTACATTTTTTAGGATGGAAGAGGTTGCCTGCCAAGCTTGCCTGTGTCTCCCTTGGTTGCTGAGGGACACCAGGCGGTACTCACAAATCTCGCCTAACTTTAGGCACGCAAATAATTAGTCTCCTGGTCCTGGTGCCTGGCACAGGGCTTCCCAAATTATTTACAACCAAGATTAACACAGAGCCAGACTGCAAAAGCGAAACCGCAGAGGTGCTGGGTCCCACCAGGATGATCACGTCCCGCTCGGTTAGCAGCATTGCTGGTACAAAGCCAACCCTTCCCGAGCTAAATTCTCCCAGCACTCTAAAACGTAACAGGAAAGTGTCAAACTTCGTGCAGAAGTTTCTTCTCCTCACCTTTCCCCTTGCAGCAGCCACCCTGAGCACGCTCCCCCAAGCAGGCACGCCGCCACGGCCGTTACCTTGCTTCTAGCTTGCTCTATAAACTCCAGAGGAGCTTTCCCGAACTGAAACGCAGCTCCAAACCAAGGGATCCAGCTCTTGATGCAAGGAGGGGAGCTCGGGTTTCTCGGTTGAAACAAAACAGCCTTGACAACAAGAAGTCCCAGGATCGCTGCCAAGAGGAGAGCAAGAGCCATTTTGCCTCTTCGCTGCCGGTCGCCGCCGCCGCTCTGCCTGCCGCAGCACCCAACGTGGCCGGTTGACCGGGATTACCCCGGTCGCTGAATGGGGCCTCTTTTATCGGCCTCGCCAGCTGATCACTGCCATGGCGACAAGATGTCAAAACGCCAGGCAACCCAGCGGACAAGCCCTTGTTTTGTAAAAGGCAGAGCCAATTCTCCTCTGCTCTGGGACGAGGACCAACTCGACCGCTTGCAAAACGTAGGTGGTGTTGAGACAAATCCTTGAACGTTGCTCCCGTGGCTGGAAGGCTACCCAAGCAGCCATGGGCACAGCCAGGGACACTGTGGCAAAGCAGGGTGTTGCTTTCTTCAGTTTAAAAATTATTATTTTTTTTGGCAATATCAAGACTATGAAGCAGAGAGGTAACGATTTGCAGACATTTATCTTTCAGTAAGGCACAGAATCACAGAATCACAGGATCACAGACTGGTGGGGGTTGGAAGGGACCTCAGGAGATCATCGAGTCCAAACTCCCTGCTAAAGCAGGATCACCCAGAGCAGGTTGCCCAGGATGACATCCAGGCAGGTTTTGCAAGTCTCCAGAGAAGCAGACTACACAACCTCTCTGGGCAGCCTGTTCAGGGGTCCATCACCCTCACAGTAAAGAAGCTTTTCCTCATGTTTGGGTGGAACCTTCTGTGCTCTAGTTTGTGTCAGTTGCCTCTTGTCCTATCACTGGGCACCAGTGAAAAGGCAGATGGCAAGAAACTTTTGCAGGCATCACCTGAAGCAGTAAGTCTTATGAAAGGTATCTGTCAGCTACCTGAGATGATCTTATAAAGGCCAGATGTGTGTCCAGTGCCTGAGGAGCAGAGAAATGCTTTGGAGGTTAAACTGACGATAAAAAACGTGCTGATGTCCTCTATAATATTGCTTCAATGTCAGAAGATACAATTTCAAAGAGGTCAGATTTGGTTTTTTGCTTGTGTGGAAGTGGCACACCAAAGTGATGCAGAAACCTCATGAAGTATAGGAAAACCTAGGAAGTGCTCTCAGCCAGAGGAGTACGCTGCCATTCAGAGGAACCTCAACAGGCTGGAGAAATGGGCAAACAGGGGCTTTTCATAGAATCATAGAATATCAGGTTGGAAGGAATCTCAAGGATCATCTGATCCAACTGTTCCTGGCAAAAAAACAACTTCATGAAATTCAGCAAAGGAAAATCAAGACCTGTCGCTGGGGAGGAACAATCCCATGTACCAGTACAGGCTGGTACATCAGCTTTGCAGATCTGGGGGTTCTGATGGATGCCATGTAGAACACGAATCAGAAATGTGCCTTTGCAGTCTATAGCACCCTAGGCTGCATTAGGAAGAGTGCTGTCAGCAGGACAGGGAAGATAATCTTCCACCTCTGTGCTGGAGAGATTCATCTGGAGTGGTGAGTCCAGTTCTAGGCTCCCCGGTGCAAGGAAGACATGGACAGACTGGAGAGGAATCAGTGAAGTGCCAAGAAGTTCATAAAGGGGCTGGAGCATCTGTCATCTGAGGAGAGGCTGAGGGAGCTGGGATACTTCAGACTGGAATAGAGAAGGCTCAGGAGGGATCTTACCAGTGTGTATGAACTCCTGAAGGCAGGGTGCAAACAGGATGGAGCCAGGCTCTTCTCAGTGGTGTCCAGTGAAAGGCCAAGAGGCCATGGGCATAAACAAGTACAGAAAATTCCACTTAAACAATTTTTTTTTTTTTTTTTTTGGTCATGATAGTGGTCAGACACTGGAACAGGCTGCCCAGAGAGTTTGGGGAGACATTCAAAACCCTGCTGGACACAGTCCTGAGAGCCTGCTCTAGGTGACTCTGCTTTGAGGGCTGGACTAGCCAGCCTCTAGGTCTCTTCCAACCTTAAGAGGTTTTTTTGTGTGTGTGATTTTGCCTTTTTTTGCTCTGGCTCTTTGTCCACATCTCTTCTGCTCAGTCCCAGGATCTGATCCTAAGGCTCAGACTCTTTGGTTGAACAAACCTGCACAGCATGTCTAGCTTTTGAGTTTGCTCAATAGACATTGCAGCCTCCAGCTGCACCTCACACCTGACACTTCTCCCTTTACTCAAACACAGCCCTCACACAGCATTTCCTTCTTCATCAGGCTCAGCCTTCCCGACTCTCCCCCCAGGACTGGTTCCCCAAGTCCTTCCTTCTGAACCCTACTTAGTTCTGTCCCATTCTCTTTGTGTCCGTGCTCCCAAATCTCGCCAGAATAAAACCACACTGGTGTCTGAGTTAGAGCTAGACCTGGACTGTGCTTGAACTTGTCCTCCTGAATATTTCTATAATACTTCAATAGTTACTAACCCAGAGGCCTTATCCACTCACCAGCTTTATGCATGTTACTAGGAGGAGTTCATTGCTACTACATTTTGTAACACCGGTCCTTGGGAACACCACACCGGTTGGACATTATTTTGTGTGAACATGATTATTTCATTTAAAATGCTTTGCAAAGATACAGTTTAACTCCCTTCCTATGCAGGAATTGGAGCACAGACAAGAACCTTGGTGCGCAGAGAGGCAGTACAGTAAAAGTAACACAACAGAAATACAACTGATAGCAGGTTAAGAGCTGTTAAAAATGTATCTCTGGCCTCCATGAAAGTCACATTGGGGTGGTACCTACCTTTCTCAAAGGTGCAGAAGAACAAGCCCAGGCGTGTCCACTGTGGTGAGGAGCTTGTGGATCTCCATTTCGCAAACTTCCTGGAAGAAACAGCTAAATCACTTTTAACTGTGATATTACTACACTTCCATGTTCAGTTGTCACAGCTCTTTGTGTGTTTATTTCCTGGGTTTATTTCATCCATTCAATTGTTTTCCTACAAAGAGGTAAAGTGATCAGAGAGCAAAAGCCCTTGTAATATTGGAGTGTATTTTCATTGTGTGCCCAGCCTGAGGACTGGGAAGCTTGGCTGCCTTTCTCCAGCAGCACACAGCCCTCCCAGACCTGCTGCTGTGTTTCCATCGCTTCTGAAGTTCTCGCTCCCTCCCTGCACGTTCAAACTGGCCTTTGATCAAACTGGCTTTGGACAGAAACCATAAAATACTGTCTCACTGAAAACTCCTGTCTGCTGGAGCTGTCTCTCTCAGGATTTGGGGATATATAAACTCCAGCTGTTTGATGGGCCTCTGTGAGCACTGGCCCTTCTCTGCTGCACAAATCACAGAGTTGTCCATACCAGTGTCCATTTCCAGGTCAGGCTCATTTCAAAGATCCTGTGGGAAGAGAAAACTCTTCCTCACCACTATCCCCAAATCAATCTGGTTTGAAGAACAACTGACTTCTCCAGACTAAAAAGGCTGCTCTCTCCATAGGATGCCACAATATTACGGGGTTTGTTTTGAGGAGGGATCTAGTTGTTGTTTCCCACACCCTAAGGCATGGTTGTAGAGAAGACAGAGTGAGAGTATCCCCAGAGGCGTATATCTAAGGACTGAGAGGCAGCAGACATAAGATGCAACGCAGGACATTCTAATGGAAGGTAAGGTTGCCCAGGGAGGTAGTTGAGGCCCCATCCCTGGAGATGTTCAAGGTGAGGCTTGACAAAGCTCTGAGCAACCTGATCTAGTTGAGGATGTCCCTGGTCACTGCAGGGGGGTTGGACTAGATAACCTTCGGAGGTCCCTTCCAACCTAAACCATTTTATGATTCTAAAAAAAATTGTTCACAAATTGGTTAAGCACCAGAGCAGGTGGTGGTTGTGAAATGCCCATCCTTGGAGGTTTTCAGGTGAACGAACAAGATCCTGGGCAACCTGATGTGCAGCAATCCCTCAAGCTATCCCTGATGTGAGCAGAGGATTGTGCTAGGTGACCTGTAGAGGTCCTCTCCAACCTAAACGATGCATCGATGATACACAGGCAGATATAGAGTGGCACAAGCTGACCCAAGCCCAGAGAATAGCTATGGAGGCAGGCACAGAAGTGCCAACAGCAGATTGCAGAAATTGTCTAGAATCAGGCTCTGAACCACTTGTACCCCCAGTGCAGCCAGGCAGGGTTGCATTAAATTACAATATGCCTTCTTCCCATTTGAATCAGGATTTTGTCAGTAGTTTGTTTTATCACTGCAGGAATTCTGATCCAAAGAAGGATCCAATTTAATACCGATTACTGGTGACCGATGAGATAAATTCACCTGACTTGAGCTGACTATTTCACCTGCAATGCTCCCTTCATTTTTCTGAATTGTGATGGGGACCGCCCACCAAAATTTTAGGCAGTCAGACAGGGGTATGGAAAGGACATGTTTCTGTGACCTAAAAAATCCTTAAATCCTCAGCATAAGGATTAGTGATTAATGGCTAATGATTAACTTAGTGATTCAGCGGAGCCTTAATGATAAATTAAAAGCTTCTCTTGAACAGCACATGCCTTACCCTTTTCTTTCTTTTTTTTTTTCTTTTTGTGATGAGAACCTGAAAATGCCTACCTTAATTTAAGAGAAATTAGGACCAGTACACAATTACCGGGGCTTCAGCATTCAGTCAGGAAAAGCTTTGAACCTTTCACATATAGGGCTTTGGGCAGAGCGCAGGTTCTGCCTGCCCAGCTTTGCGTGCCCCTTGCTCAAACTGGGCTGCTCTGTGCCTGACCCCAGGAGACAGGGATTGCTACAAGCTCCCCCCAGCAACGCTCCTTAAACCACATCTGGATCAATTGATCCGTTTTGGGTGCCTGTGCAGCTGTTTGACACAGGGACGCAGGTCGGGGTCTCCTGCGGCGCTGCTGTCAATCACAGCACCCCATAAAGCACACACCCACACACACTACCTCGTGTTCTCATCATCTTCAGGGCTCAAATATTTTTATTCTTAATTTTAATGTAGATAATGGGCAAAATTGTGTGTGTGCCTGGACCTGCACCGCCGGTGTGGCAGAGGGTAGCCTTGGTGACAGACTACATTTCCCAGGAGCCTGTTGCGCAGGAGCCTCTTGTGTCACTCACCGCACAAGGACCTCGCAGCTCTGCTGCTGCGGTTCCTGCTGCTGGTGCTGGAGAACCATGACCTTCAGCAACCTGTCTCCTAAACGACCCAGAAGAGAGCTGCGCTAGGGTCTGCCTTCGCTCCAGACGCTGGCAGGGTGGCTGGTTAGCCTTGGTTCATGTTGGACGCTAGATGTCACCTGGAGAAGAAGAGAAGAGCTTACCTCTTCCAGAGAGATGGCCCCGAGCCAGCAAATTCGCTCTGTCAGCCTGTGCAGCGGCTGTGGCAGAACTAGGTACAGCTCACCGGCCTTTTCGGAGAGGGAAGGGGGTCAAAACATACTTACGGGGGGCAGAGGGGATTTCAGTCCCCGGATGCCACGTTCCTCGATGTTCGCTCCGGTTTTTCCTCTCCATCAAATCCGTTTGTTCCACTCTGGCTTGTCGTGACTTTTCAATAATTTAAGCCTTGGAAGTGTTTTATGCCACCTGACCATGGCTGGCGGGAGGGGGGCTTCAGGTTGAAACCTTTGCCTCCAAGGCAGAGGGGCTGCGCTCAGTAGCACACAGCAGTTGTGACTGATTTAAGCCTTGCGCTTGCTGGGTTTCTGGAAGAAGGCTAAAGAGGTGGGATGATCTGTTGCAAGGGGCTGACTTCTTCAGGGATTTTGCTTTTCATAGTTAATGCAGGTTAATCAAAGAAAAAAAAAAAAGAATCTTCTGTTTCTGATTACCATGGAGATGTCTGTAAAAATGGAGTGTAGTGAACTGCTCGCTGAAATGCAGCAAAGCAGCGCCCTGGCATCTACATTGTACTCCTTGGTGATCAGTAACTTCTTTGGAACTTTTCTCAGCACGCTCTGTATAATTTCTACCAGCTCTTACAGGCAAATCTGTTGCTTTGCTCTAATGATTTGTAACCGCTCGATCTTTGATCATCTTTGGGCGTGGACACCAAACCTACTGCACAAACAGCTCGTAAATCTGCTGAGGCTTTGAGCGGTGACTGCATTTTGCCCTAGTAGCTCTGAGCCCTGCTCTGGAAGGACCCTGGAGCACGGTGTGTCACAGAGGTACGGAACCAAGGACAAGCCCTGTTCCTGGGCACTTTCATCACCCAGTGAGACACTCCTGGCTTGGAACTGGAACTAGGGACAGCAAATATGTACCTGTGCTGTTTCAGGAGCAATCCCGGGAAGCTGAGATTGAAGTGGGCTGCCTTCCTCAGCCATTAGTTATTTCAGTAAGAGAAGTAACAGGCTAAATATGATTTTTGTGTCTGCATCGGCAAAGCAGCACGTTTTAGGGTGGTCTGTAGGATAGATGCTCACCCGTGTGTGTGTCTGCACTACAGTGGCCACTATGGGACTGTCCCTGCCTGGAACGTGTGTTAATGTTATGCTGGGCAGAATTGGAGAGGCCACAGGCTCAATAAGAGATTTGACTTATTCAGGAAGAGTAACTGGAACAGGATTTTTAATCCACAGTCTCTTGGAAAGTACACATATTGCATAAAAAATCTGCAAAAAGAAATAAGGGAGAAAGACTTGGCATTGGACGGGAGCGTATTTTGGTTACTCATGGGCACAGCCACTTTTAACGGGTCTGGATGTAAATCTCCTGTTCTGCACGAACCACCTGCTGCCCAGCTGGGCACGGTCCCTGTTGGTGCTCGCACAGCCCCCTTGGCCGCCTGGCAGCGGGGACCGTGGCGCAGATGTCACCAGCCCGGCGGGTGTCGCCGCAGCCGCACTCCCATTGACGTTCGTTCCCTGCTCTTTCTCTTCAGTGACATTTCCCCTGGATCTCACGAAGACTCGCCTGCAGGTCCAAGGTGAAGCTGCCGTCCACGGCAGCGGAGCAGCGGTGGGCCAGGCGGTCCCTTACCGCGGGATGCTGCGCACTGCGGCCGGCATCGTGCAAGAGGAGGGCTTACGAAAGCTCTGGCAAGGAGCCACGCCGGCCGTCTACCGCCATATAGGTGATTATCTGCTCGTGGTGGGACAAGGTTGGGTCCCACTTTCTATGGCCAGTGGCCTTCTGGAGTGAGCTTGTCACGTCTTCTTGTACTTTAAATATAGCTGTGAGGACTTCTTCCATCTGCCCGGCAATCCCACTGCAAATTATCTGGGATTCTGGCTTGGTATCATCTCCTTCGTCTCTTGCCCATTCCTTCACAGCCTTATTCTGGCTTCTGGCAAAACAAGATATAATTTCCCTGTAGTCTCTGCAGGAAGGTTTTCAGTGCAAGCAGGCACTCAGTCCTCAAACAATAAATAGCTTCTGTTTGAGGGAAGTAGCGATGGGCTGGGAAAAAAAGATAAGTTTGCAAGCGCTAGGATGAAGAAATGCATTAGTGGTTTGGCCACAGGTAACAGCTTTCTGTCTTTTATTTGGAAATACGGTGACAGCAATAAACCTCAAAAACACTTGTGGGAGGTTTTGTGCTTGGCACTGGCTGAGAAGGAAGCAGTGTGGTTGCATCTCCTTAGCTTGCGGGCGTAAGCCGTGCTGCCTCCTGGCTCAGCCAGGGAGGTTCCTTGATGCTACAAAGTTCTGGCTCTAGCATCGTTACCAGGCAGCCCCCCTCACTTGCCCCATTTTCGTCACCCAGGCGAGCTCTGGGGTGTCGCACGACCAATCTCTCGACCTCTCTGTCACAGCGTGACCTCCAGGAATGGCAGACCTGAGAATCATCTTCCGCTTTTGTTCTCTGCAGTGTACTCTGGCGTTCGGATGGTTGCTTACGAACATCTCCGTGACTCTGTGCTTGGCGGGGCTGACGATGAAAGCTTTCCTTTCTGGTAAGGTTGAATATTTATGTTTTTGCCTGTCTGGGGATTGTCCTTATTGTAGGAGTCCTGCAGCCCTAAAAGCTGTCTTCTCCTCATGGCTCGCCTGACCTAAAGAGGATAAAGTAGGGGGTTAAGCACTGATAACAGACTTTCTGATTTTAGTTGCAGGGCAGTATCTTTTCATCCAGCTGGGAAGCGTTCCTGTGTGGCCTGCCCTAGGAGATCCTGCTCTGGCAGGGGCGTTGGACTAGATGATCTCTTGAGGTCCCTTCCAACCCCTAACATTCTATGATTCTAAAAGGGCTAAAAAGTATTGAAACAGGTTTCTCAAGGGCTTAACTAGGAGCATGATTACCCTAATAAGGATACTCTACAAAAGAGAAGGAGAAACATGATAAGCTGCATCAATAGGAGCAATCCTGGGCGGGCAGGAATTATCCTGGGTCAGAGTGGAGGCAAGGTGGCTTCACCATGGCTCCGGGTCTGGGCTGTAGTGGCAGCTCCTTTATTTCCAACGGGCATGGGGATGTTGGGAAGAGCAGGAGAGTTGTGGCTGACTGTACAGCTGTGTGTGATGACTGTTGGAAAAGCCAGGAGCTGTTGGACAAACTTGACAGCAGTCTGAGTAACTGTGACTAATCCTACAGCTGCCTGGGTAACGCAAAGCAGGGCTTTAGCTGAGCCAAGCTGGACTTGCAGCTTGTGCCCCGCTCAGCTCCGAGGTCATCTGATAGCTCGTTTAGCTGCACATGGCAGGAGGACACGTTTCCAAAGGTACGATGGATGTGTCAAAATTCCTCTGGAGCTCTGCAGAAAAGAAGTGGGGGAGGATGCATCTCAGATTTCCAGCTGCTGGAGGGATGGCTTCCCCTAAGTGTTGTGCAGCAGCAATATGGCAATGCTTTGCCGCTTGTGTGGGTTAAGAAATGATGTCATTGAGTTAGAAACGAGGAGCGTAGGGGAAACAGGAAGGTTTGCTGGTTCTGGTGGTGTACCTTAGCCCAAGACATGGAAATTTCCTGGTTGCTGAAAAGGCAGATCATGAAGGACAAAAACGCTGTTTTGTTCCTGTGCGTATGACAGATGTCAGCCTCAGTTAAATCTGGGCATCCTTCCCAAGGAGACAAGTGATTCCTATAAGAAGCAAAACCAAAGTCTTTGTTTTGCAAGTTTAATTCAGCCACAGTTAAATCTCACTCAGTCCCTTTTTTGGCAATGCAAGTGGCACACAGCCACACAATTAGCTCTTTGCCTGTGGGATATGAAACAGATTTTTGTATAAGTTTTGCAAAAATTGCTAAATTCTTATTGTCAAATCCTTGTTGTTAAAATGCCAGTCATGTGCTTTTATCATCATACACAGTATCATACCGAATCAAGTAGTATACTCCAAAATCAAATCTTGGGTCCAAAATATAACTGGTTTTAAGACAGGATTTATAAAATCTAATATATAAAAAGTACATGTCATGTCTGATGCTATGGGAAGGGGGAACTAGAGGTAATAGTGATATTTCTGGTTCTACTAAAATAACTAGAACCAGAAAATGAACACAATGCACCCAGTAGCAATGGGAGATAAAGGAAAGCTTTATAGAGCAGCAAGCAGCTTGGAGTTTCAGAGTGGCATTCAGACATGATAACCTATGGAGCACCAGCCCTTCCTTGTGTACCTTCCCACCCTGCCTTTAAACCTTAAGGTGAGGAGCCTAATGTAACCTGGAGAGGAAGCAGAACATCTTGGTGATGGATAACAACTTGGGGTTTTTTTCCCCACATAAGTTTTAATTTTATCAATTTTAAGAAAGGATTATTATTGACTACCTGTTAACTACCTGCAGTGTAACTACTTGCAGTGTAACTACCCATAACTACTTGCAGTGTAAACTACCTGCAGTGTAACTACCTGTTAACTACCTGCAGTTTAACTACCTGTTAACTAATTGCAGTGTAGCTACCCCTAACTACCTGCAGTGTAAATACCCATAACTACCTGCAGTGTAAACTACCTGCAGTGTAACTACCTGTTAACTACTTGCAGTGTAACTACCTGCAGTGTAAACTACCTGCAGTGTAACTACCTGTTAACTACCTGTTAACTACCTGCAGTTTAACTACCTGTTAACTAATTGCAGTGTAGCTACCCCTAACTACCTGCAGTGTAACTACCCATAACTACCTGCAGTGTAAACTACCTGCAGTGTAACTACCTGTTAACTACTTGCAGTGTAACTACCTGTAACTACCTGCAGTGTAACTACCCATAACTACTTGCAGTGCAACTACCTGCTAACTACCTGCAGTGTACTTACCTGCAGTGGCCACAGTTATTACCTTAACTTTGGCTGTTAGTATAAATAACCACCATCAACAGTTGTTTCACCTGGGTCGTGCTGCTGAACTCTCCAGCTCGAGTTCTGCGGTTTGTTAAGATTTTCAGTGTATTCTGAAGCATCTTTTTTTTTCCCCCGTTTGGCAGGAAAGCTGTAATTGGAGGCATGTCTGCGGGTGCCATCGGACAGTTTTTCGCCAGCCCGACTGATCTGGTGAAGGTGCAGATGCAGATGGAAGGGAAAAGGAAGCTGGAGGGAAAGCCGTTACGGTGGGTTCCTCTCCAAGCTGGTGTGTTTTTCCTGTCAGTGATTACTCATTGCCTGAGGGTGCGGTTCCCTCTGATTTCCGACACTCCCTGTCCCTGGCTGCTCGGAGCTTTTTGAGGAAGAGTGTAGCCCGGAAGGCGCACGATGGCTCTGGGCAGTGGAGAGGGCAGTGGTGGGGGATCCAAGACGTCCTCCTTATTCCCGTTATACTTATCTGACACCACAAATCCTGGCCCATCCTATGTGTGCGGTGCATCCAGGCTGGGAGGAGGGCAGGATGCTTTCTGGAGAAGGGAAGCTGGATGGGGGCAATGGCTCGTGCAGAATGCACAGGGAAGGGCTGGGTCACCAGCAGAGAGGAGGGCTTGAGACCCTCCTGCAGATACCAGGAGATGCTGCTCTTTGCATCCAAAACCGTTGGCATCGTTTGGTGTCCCGGATACGTAGCATTGCAATCCAGCTGTGGGATCAAAGGGTTAACTGTCATTAGATTGATGCTTACACAAGATTGATGCTTACCAGGGCAACCAGTATGTTTGGTAAAATATCGTGGCATGAAAAGGTGGTTAAGCACTGGAACAGGCTGCCCAGGGAAGTGGTGGAGTCACCATCCCTGGGGGTATTTAAAGATGTGTGGATGTGGTGCTCAGGGACGTGGTTTAGGAGTGGACCTGGCAATGTCAGGCTGACAGTTGAACTTAATGGTCTTAAAGATCTTGTCCAGCTGAAATGATTTTCTGATTCTATAGTTCTATGAAAGTCAAAGACAGATCCAAAAATGGATCCAAAAAATGGATCTGGAGGACCAGATCCTTGCAGGTATAAACTGCCTTTCCTACGTGAAGATCTGGTGCAGCAAAACACTAGAATATGCAAAGATTTCTCCCTAGCTGGGCTCTCTACTTATTAGTCGCATATTGTTTTCAGGTTTCGAGGAGTGCACCACGCGTTTCTGAAGATCCTGTCCGAAGGAGGAATACGGGGGCTTTGGGCCGGCTGGGTGCCAAATGTCCAGAGAGCTGCTCTGGTGAACATGGGAGGTAAATATCGTAACATGGTCTACAGAACTTAAGGCCATATCTAAGCTTTAAGAAAGGAAAGATCAGTTACTCCCCTGGTCTTCATGTCTTGGTTATCTACACTGGGGACCTGTTTGAAGTGCCCTGCCGGTGAATTCTGCCCTGAGCACTTTGTTCCTGTGGAAATCCAGCTGCTTAAAAATAACAGTTTGTGCACGAGCCTGAGGGATGGTGAGCTGGGAGCTGAGAGGGTCCCATGGCCTGCAGGGCAGGGACCTCACCAGCCACGACTCGGCTCTCTGGTGCCCAAGCAAGGTGGGCAGGGCAGAGCCAGTGCAGGCAGCCAGGTTCCACGGACATCCAGATCCTCAGGAAAGCGTGTGGTGATGAGGCAGGTCAGAGGCCAAGCCAGCTGAGCCAGCATCGGGCCTGGTGAGGGTCACCACGGTCGGACACAGCTCAGTGATCACCAGCAGGTCTGTGGTGATAAGAAAGGTCCAAGGTTGAGCTAGGGAGACAGCCCATGGGTCAGTGTCCAGATCAACAAGGTCCACAGCCCAGGTGTGGTGTGATGGAGCTGCCAGGATATGTTGGACAGTCTCTGCTCTCCTTCCTGAGGTTCTGCTTATAAAGTAAGGAGGGAGATGTCCTTGGGACCAAAAGACACCACCTATGGGTGGCCACCCTGAACACTTCCTCTCTGCTTAGTGGGTGGCACATATTATAGTATTGCCTAGGCAATTTTTTATTTTGGATATTTAAATTTCTTTAGCACGATGGCAACTCATTTCTATGCCATTCAGCACAGGGACGTGTTGGCAGCCTGACTAAAAAAATCTCTTTGGAGATAGAAAATCAGAGGTGGTGTGAGCTCACACCTTGCTAAGCTGCAGTAATCACTGGATGGAGAATGTTTGCAGTGGGAGCTGTTAAATGAGGGCTGTGGAATGGCTATTAACCAAGGTATGGGTCTCCATACATAATGTTAACACATCACAGAATCACAGAATTCTTGAGGTTGGAATAGACCTCTGAGATCATCAAGTCCAGCCTATGACCTCACATCACAACATCGACTAGACCACGGCACTAAGTGCCACGTCCAGTCTTTCCTTAAACACCTCCAGGGATGGTGACTCCACTGCTTCCCTGGGCAGTCCATTCCAGTGTTTAATCACCCTTTCCGTGAGGAAGTGCTTTCTGACATCCAACCTAAACCTCCCCTGGCGCAGCTTCAGGCCATGCCCTCTTGTCCTGTCACTAGTCACCTGGGAGAAGAAACCGACCCGCACCTGACTACAACTTCCCTTCAGGTATTCTAGAGAGAGTGAGAAGCTCCCCTCTGAGTCTCCTCTTCTCCAGGCTAAACAACCCCAGCTCCCTCCGCCTCTCCTCACAAGACTTTCCCTGCAGTCCCTTCCCCAGCCTCGGCGCTCTCCTCTGAAGTGTGCAGTCTCAGCATATAAACTTAAACAAGCAAACGCTTTTAGAAGTGGGAGGTGATCTCTGTGGGTATGTTTGGGGCACTGCAAAGTGCTGGGGGGTGTCACTCTGGTTAGCAGGCTGGACTCAACGTTCTGAGGTCAGGCCACTGGAAATGTAACCCAGATCTGCTGTTAATGTTCAGATGACTGGCTGTCATTCAGAGGCCCAGATGCTGTAACTCGTGTCTGCTTTCAGAACATGATCTAACTTCCATGACACCATCTATTTTTTTTTGTCTAACGTTTCTCACCATTTTATAACACTTGCACAGAGGTGGGAGAGGTAGAGCCATCATCCTTCTCTTGATGTTTCTGTGTTTGGCTGATGAGTTATTTCGCAGAATTTTCCATTTGGGATCCATTTTATCATCTGTAGGGTAAATTGGAGAAGACAGTAGCAGAAGGGAGCATGGACTGACAAGTCTAACAACAGAACCTGGGTGCCACAATTGTCATCAGAAACTGGGGGCAGCTGTGCCAAAGGGAGGAGCTGCACTGGAAATTTAGGTCTTGTCAAGCCTCCGTCCTACGTTGGTAACAAACAGCAGAGACACCATTTAATTTTGACCATGCTGCTTTTATTTCATGATCCTCTTCACAGATCTGACCACTTATGACTCAGTGAAACACTTCTTGCTTCTGAACACGCCGCTTGTGGACAACAGCGTGACTCACAGTGTTGCCAGGTGCTGTACTCCCCCATCATCTCTTTTCCACTGTGGGGTATTTCAGAGAAGCATAGAATTAGGGCTTGGAAGGGACCTCTAGAGATCATCTAGTCCAATCCCCCTGCCAGAGCAGGATCACCCAGGACAGGCCACACAGGAACACATCCAGGTGGGCTTGAAAGTCTTCAGAGAAGGAGACTTCACAGCCTCTCTGGGCAGCCTGTTCCAGGCTCCATCACCCTCACAGGAAAGAAGTTTGTCCTCATGTTGAGGTGGAACCTCCTATGTTCTAGCTTGTACCCATTCTTTCTTGTGCTATTACTGGGCACCACAGAAAAGAGCCTGGCCCCTTCCACTTGACACCCACTCCTGAGATATTTATAGACATGACTGAGATCCCCTCTCAGCCTTCTCCAGACTAAACACCCCCAGCTCTCTCAGCCTTTCCTCGAAGGAGAGATGTTCTAGTCCCTTAATCATCCTCGTAGCCTCTCTTGGACTCTCTCCAGTAGATCCCTGTCTCTCTTGAATTGGAGAGCCCAAAACTGGATCCAGTATTCCAGCTGTGGTCTCACCAGGGTAGAGTAGAGGGGAAGGAGACTGCCTCGCTATCTCGATCTGTTTCTGTGTGCCAGCAGAAGCCTGCAGTCTGTGGTCATAATACCGCCGATAACACAAACCTTTATAACTACTGGGTTTTGTTTTGCCCGAGAGGACATCTCTTTACAAAAGACACAAAACAAAGGATGTAACCACTGCTACAAAACTGCCCTGACGAGAAGTGCCTTGCTGAGGCATTTAAAGGCTTCACACATCTGTGAGAGCACAGGAATTTTCACTTCTCTAGAATTGCTACTATTTTATCTAACCTAGTTTTAATCTTGGCAAACTGTAAGAAAGAGCAATATAAACTCTACAGAACAACCTCTTTCGGTCTCTTAAATTATGAAGAAAACCACTTCATATAAATAATATCATAAAGGGCCTATTGTGGTCCTTTATCCCTGCCTCAGAACTGCACACAGGGCTGAGGGAAGCTGCTGCTGGGAGGACATGTGAGCAACACGATCAAACCTCCCCCCAAATCAAATTTCTGTTAAGTTATGAGGTATTACTGATGATTTTATGATAATTGCTTTAGTATATTAAATATTATTAAAACTGGAATCATAACATTTAAATTGTCATGATAAATCTGTTTCTTCTTTAAGTCTCTGTTGCTGTTGACAGTTGCTGTTCTGGCCTGGTCGCTGCTGTTCTGGGAACTCCTGCTGATGTGGTCAAAACCCGGATAATGAACCAGCCGAGAGATAAGCAGGGAAGGTACAGGCACTTCAGAAAATGGAAACCCTGAGCCTCACTGGTTTCACTGGGAGAGAATTGCTAAGTCTCTAACTTGGTCTTCACCTTTCCGATGATCATTTTATTGAGTTTTGTATGTCCGAGGAGGTTTGCTGTGATGGCCGCCTAAGCACACCCAGTTACTTTGTGGATTTCAGTTCCGATGAGACTCCAGTGAGCGTGCAAAAGAACCACAGAATGATAGAATGGCTTCAGTTGGAAGGGACCTTCAGGATCATCTAGATCCAACCCCCCTGCCATGGGAAAGGACATCTCCCATTAGAGCAGGTTGCTCAGAGCCTCATCCAGCCTGGCCTTAAACACTTCCAGGGATGAGGCTCCACAACTTCTCTGGGCAACCCGTTCTGGTGTCTCACCACCCTCAGAGTAAAGAACTTTTTCCTAATGTCTAGTCTAAATCTACCCTGCTCTAGTTTAAAACCATTGCCCCTTGTCCTATCACCACAGGCCCTTATAAAAAGTCCTTCCCAGCTTTCCTGCAGGCCCCCTTCAGGTACTGGGAGGCCGCAATAAGGACTCCCCGGAGCCTTCTTTTCTCCAGGCTG
>VWZK01008066.1:54579-72468 GCA_013396935.1 Baryphthengus martii | reverse complement strand
CACAAAGGTCTGTAGTGACAGGACAAGGGACAATGGGTTTAAATTAGAGAAGGTCAGATTTATATTGGATGTCAGGAACAAGTTCTTTCCCATGAGGGTGGTGAAACACTGGAACAGGTTGTCCAGGGAGGTAGTTGAGGCCCCAATCCCTGGAGACATTCAAGGTCAGACTTGGTGGGGCTCTGAGCAACCTGATCTAGTTGAGGATGTCCCCGCTCACTGCAGGGGGGTTGGACTAGGCAACCTTTAGAGGTCCCTTCCAATCCAAACCATTCTATGATTCTGTGTTTGGGATACTTTTCCTAATGAGAAGAAAGGAAATATCTACTTCTAAATCTACAAGCAAGCACTCTTCACACAAACTTAATATATAATAGAACATTACCATCACAGCCTTGCCTTCCCAGAATTCACCGTATGAAACAAACAGAGAGAGGGGTAAAAAACCCAACAAACCCAAGCCATTTCCTTACCAAAACACCTCTGATCAACCCAGGCTACAGACACTGTAGTCCTCTTCCTGCCAGCAGCCCCTCCAGCCTGCAACTCACCTCACTGTGCCCAGATAGATTTATCCTGTGCAGCTGGGTACCCTGATAGCACAGCATCAGCACCTGCTCAGGTTTCAAATACCAAGTACTCAACAGCCCAGGTCAGAGCTAACTTACACAGCCCATCCTATATGCTATCATGAAGATTTTTCTCTGTACCCTCCTTCCCCCTCTAATTCTGCCCTAGTGAGAGGACATCTGGAGTACTGTGTCCAGTTCTGGGCTCCCCAGTTCAAGAGGGGCAGTGAAATACTAGACAGAGTACAGCAGAGGGGTATGAGGATGATTAGGGAACTGGAACATCTCTTATGAGGAAAGGCTGAGACACCTCGGGGCTGTTTGGTCTGGAGAAGAGTGAGAGGGGATCTTATTAATGTTTACAAATATCTGAAAGGTGAGTGTCAAGTAGAAGTGGCCAGTCTGTTTTCAGTGGTGCCCTGTAACAGGACGAGGGGCAATGGTCCCAAACTGGAACACAAGAAGTTCCACCTTGACATGAGGAAAATCTTCTTTTCTGTGAGGGTGATGGAGCCTGGAACAGGCTGCCCAGGGAGGTGGTGGAGTCTCCTTCTCTAGAGACTTTCAACACCCACCTGGATATGTTCCTGTGTGGCCTGCCCTGGGTGATTCTGCCTTGGCAGGGAGGTTGGACTCGATGATCTCCAAAGGTCCCTTCCAACTCCTACCATTCTATGATTCTACCCCCATTAACTGGTTGTTAGCCTAGACACAACTATGCAAGTTAGAGCTCCATCTCCAGCTTACAGAAGATTTTGCCTTTTCAGCCACTGCTGATAAAAGATCTAGAAAATCTGACTTTTGTTGCAGAGCCACACATTAACATTAAAGTTACTTACTGAGCAAAAAAGAATCAGCAAGATAGATGTTGCACCAGCCCAACAAAACTAGTATTATAAACCCCCAAAAGAGTTAACTAGTAATCTAGATTGGATGAAGATGTTTTATCACAGCCCGAATCTTTTGAAACTGTTACAAATCATACTTCTAGCTCTTTCACAAAACACCACTTGAAAAGCTCATTTCCAGGGAGATGATAAAAGCAGGCTTATCTAGACCTTGATGATAAGATTAAATATAAATTCACAAAGAAAGGGGAATACATTATGATAGTCCTGAATAACGAGCGGGGACTGGCAAACGTGTGATCTTCAGGTTACATTCACCCACAGTTTGTACATCAACACTACTGAAAAGTCCGGTTATAAACTAGAAAGAGAAGCCAATGGAAAAAAAAAAGGGAGAACAAGATTTGAATAAAATCCAAGGGTCTGCTATGGACACGGAGATGGTCTGCAAGCGACAGAAAAACCAGACTCAACGGGTGACCCAGTACTGATTACCCCCAGTGTGTCTGCCCAAAGTGCCCAAAGATTTTTGATGAAGGTCAGTAACTTGTAGGTTCGTTGTGAAGATGCAGATCCACAGCCAACACCATCTGGTAGAGGTGTATATAAAGTAGTAATTACTACGCAGAGTTTTCAGGCAAAATATTCTTGCTTGTTTTAAGAAGGAAACTAGAAGAAAGACAATGGTTAAGTAACAGGTAGAAGAATTAAAAAGAACAAACCCTATTTCAATTAAGTGCCTGTCTCTCAGTCAGATACACATTTATCTGCATGAAAATCTGCTGCTAAAAAAACCTCAGTTCAATCCTTTCTAAGGTCATTGGGGTTTTTTTGAAAGAAAACCCACAAACCAACAAACAAAAACCACACAACCACTTTACTCCAGACTTTGTTACCTAGTAAAAGCTCCTGGAAAGACAAAATGTAGAGATAGGTAAGAAAAATCAAGGCATGGGAAACATCTTTAACGAGGACACTTATAAAGAGCGAGTCTTTTCAGCTCACTGGAAGATGGGGAAGAGAGTACAGAATAAATGTAAAACAACTAGTGAAATATACAGTTAATGTACTTCAGAAACATTTCTTGCATTATGAATATTGAATAGTCACTTTAGAAGAGGTGACAAATACAGAGCTGGAAAAAGTAACGTCTTTGAGCAGTGCGGAGTTGCCTCGCTATCACAAACCATCACTGACGTTTATTGCTCCGCTGGACTCAGAAATGGGTGAGATGGTTCTATCAACAGCAATATCCAGAGCTCTAAAATAAGTACTACAAAATAGCTAGAGCTGTGGAAGTGATCTAACCTCTTCAGCTTTGGAATGGGAAGAACTTTGGCCTTTTGAAGGTTAAATGAACTGTCATAGTAGTGACTGTAGTATAACTCGTTTAGCATTGCTAAAATCGGGCATTTTACCATATGATATATAAATATTTTACATTTTTATATTTATTGCACTATCGATGACCAGAATGAATGCCAATATAGTCTGATCTTCCAGCAGTACTTTTCCTTTCAGTCTTTGTATGCAGACCAGCCTTATCTCCTTGAGTGGAATAGAGTAGAAGATGGATAATACGACATGTCGAAAACATTCTCTACGTTCAGTTTTCTAGTACAAGTATTTTTCCTATGGGGGAGGAAATAAGAAACTATTCCCTGTCCCACTTTATTATTTATTCCCTGTATTGTCTAATCTCTTCCAGCTTCAGTTCAATGATGCAGTCTGTTTGACAGCAGTTGGCAGGCACAACAGCAGACTAGGCATTATGCAGTCTCGCTGTGTAGAGAGAAATTCTGCTCTGGGATGTGATCTTGGTGCACTGCTTTCCTTGCACCCCTCCAGCATGAAGAAGGAAAATATTTATGAATATAGCAGCTGCACTAAATAATAAAGGAGCTTCTTGAACAGGCAGGTTGGTGGACAAGGCTACCACGGAAGTGCACTATAAGCAATTAAAAACTTCACAGATTTGTACATGTTTCTTTACAAAAGGCATTGTTAGATTTCTACTGATCTAGAAGTCCAATTCTTACAAGCCCTTCTGTGAGTGGCTAGAGAACTTATCTATGCATTTAGTAACATCATACTGGGTAGATCACTAATGTACTGAAACCTGTTTGTTAAGCAGTAAACCTCCTCAAAGTGGGATTACTGTTATCAACTAAAGGTTGAATATCAGAGACCCTACAGAACTTCAATACCCTTCCTGTGAATTTAAACTAAACACATCCTACAGCGCAGACTGCTCCTCTGTTTACTCTTTAAACAACATGGCAGATGGATAGTTCTGAGTCAAAAATGATGGAGGTATAGGAAACAAAACTACTGAATGATACTTAGGACTAGGCTCTAGGTAAATGAAAGTTCATTAGAATATAGAGGAAAAGCTTGGTCAGTGTTTTCCAAGGAGAACAGTTGGTACTGATGAGCTTTACTTATTCTATTGCACTTTGTCAGATCGAACGTTGCAAGATTCAAGGAGTACCAAATCGTCATTGAAGGTATTTCTGCCTCTGTACATTTATCACTGGAACATACTGGAAAAATAACAAAACACTCATAATAGTTTAGTTATTATTAGTTATTATTATAAAGCTTATATTCATTTATATTATTTCTATATCCCCTGACATCAGGTCAATTGCAGTATGTTATTTCACCTGTGTTCTTAGCTCCCCCTTGCTTTGTGTTGTGTTTAAACAAATAATTTTTCTGTACTCTCAAAACTCTCTTAGATGAGGGCAGACCCTTTAATTTATTGAATTATATGTATTGCCAACCATATCGGCACAGGGACAAAATAAGAGCAATTAAACCCTGTAAACTTGACTAAAACGGAAATATTTTCTCACCCTGATGCAGTGACAGCTTCAGCTAAAGAAAGACTAAGCCGAAGAGCTCACGTGTAACTTTCTTCTAGCATGTTCACCCTAACATACGGGAACAATTCCCAAACAAACACTATTACATTTGTAAAGAAACACAGAGCTTTAAATGATGAGCTTATTCATAACTGGGAGCAAGATAATCTTGTGCTATCGAGGGCCATAGTTTCTCCATTCCTAAGACAAACTGTAGGTTGTCCAATAATGTAAAACGTCTTACGTCAGGTCCGATAGATTTTATATTGGATATTCCTCTCTTCACATAGAGGTGCCCAGAACATGGGCCCTGTAGGCTCACAGCTCTTTACTCCTAATCTGTGCACATGCGAATACGTTCAAGTCGAAACAGTAGGGAATGGTTAGACTGGTTAGACACATACTTTTCACTTTTTATGAACAGCTGCCATTTTTAGAATTTTCAGCTTTCTGATATGTATGTAACGGTTCACTTAGATAAGTGTCTAAACCGTGACTAAATAGGGAACGAATGACATACCTCCTTAAATCATAAAAAAAAGGTCATTATTAGGAAACTTCTTGGCAGGCTTAAAAGCTGCTACCCTCTGGTGAAGTGCAGATAGCAAAGCGTGGTGCACCTCTCCCTTGCAGGTGGCACAGGGCTACTCACCCCGCGCAGCTGCAGCGGCTCGATACTCTCCTCTGGCTCTCCTGCTTATTCTCTCCCCGCTGCTTTCGTTCTGTACTGTGCAGGAAATTTTGCACGTCTTACAAAGAGAGTATTTGTTTAGGCTGGAGAAGAGGAGGCTAACGGGAATTCTAATAATGGCCTACAACTACTCAAAAGCGATTCCTGAAGATGTAAGAGGCAAAATCTCCACATAGCACTAAACAACATAGCAAGAGCAATGGCCACAGACTGCAGCTGGACGTTAGGAAAACCTTTTTTTACCAGGAGAGTAGAGCAGCACTGGCACAGGCTGACAGACGGATGGTGGGATTTCTGTCCCTGGAGGATTTCAACACTTTAGCTAGGCAAGCTTCAAACAGTGTTTCTACCAACATTTTTTCCGACTCTATCATTCTTCAGATGCAAGTGAATCTCACATCACCATGGAAGTAACACCAAAAGTACTACAGTAGGAACGATACAGATTTATGGAAATAATCATAACCACTGTCTTGAAAGATTCACAGAATTCTTCATACATGGGCTGATTAAGTTTCCTAACAAGTTTGATGGCAGGTTAGTATAAAATCCATTTCATAGGTAAGAACTGAAGGCACCAGCTAAGCATCAGAAAAAGAGTAAAGCAAGCAAAGGCTCTGCAGTCTTGAACTCATGTTCTAGCCAACCAAACTTTATATACCACAGAAGAGAAAAAATCTTCAAAACCCTCTGCAGTGTTCAATGAGCTCTCTGAGAGGTGGGATTGGTGACCTGACCAATCTTATAATCATCATCATCCTTATCATCTGATTTTCAAGCTTCTAATCACAGAATCACAGAATGTTAGGGGCTGGAAGGGACCTCAAAAGGTCATCCAGTCCAACTCCCCTGCCAGAGCAGGATCACCTAGAGTAGGTCACACAGGAACACATCCAGGAGGTTTTGAATGTCTCCAGGGAAGGCGACTCCACAACAGGAGACTCCACAACAGGGCAGCCTGTTCCAGGCTCTGTCACCCTCCCTGTGAAAAGGCGTCTCCTTGTGTTTAAATGGAACCTCCTCTGCTCCAGTTTGCACCCATTGCCCCTTGTCCTGTCATTGGACATCACTGAGAAGAACCTGGCTCCATCCTCCTGACACTCGCCCTTTACATATTTATAAACATTAATGAGGTCACCCCTCAGTCTCCTCTTCTCCAAGCTAAAGAGCCCCAGCTCCCTCAGCCTCTCCTCAGAAGGGAGATGCTCCACTCCCTTCATACGCTTAGTGGCTCTGTGCTGGACTCTCTCCAGTAGTTCCCTGTCCTTCTTGAACTGGNAGGATGCCAGGGGAGACCGTGTCAAAAGCTTTGCTGAAGTCGAGATAGACGACATCCACTGCCCTCCCCTCATCTATCCATCTGGTTGTGCTGTCATAAAAGCCTATCAGATTAGTCAAGGAGGACTTCCCCTTGTTGAATCCATGTTGACTACTCGTGATAAACCTCCTTTCCTCAACATGCTCTGAGATGGCGCCAAGAACAAGCTGTTCCACCAGCTTTCCAGGGATAGAGGAGAAGCTGACCGGCCTACAGTTACTCAAGTCCTCCTTCTTGCTCCTTTTGAAGACTGGAATCACATTGGCCCTCCTCCAGTCCTCAGGCATCTCTCCCATCCTCCAGGACCTTTCAGAGATTATGGAGAATGGCCTAGTGATGACCTCTGCCATCTCCCTCAGCACTCGCGGGTGCATCCCATCAGGGCCCATGGACTTGTGGATATTCAATTTGCCTAACTGATGTCTGACCCAATCCTCATCAACAGAGGCAAAATCTTCCTTCCTCCAGACTTCCTCTGCAGTCTTAAAGGTCTGGGACTCCTGGGAGCAGGCCTTAGTAGTAAAGACTGAAGCAAAGGCAGCATTCAGTAGCTCCGCCTTCTCTGTATCCTCAGTCACCAGGGCACCCACTTCATTCAGCAGTGGGCCCACGTTTCCTCTGGACTTGCTTTTGCCTCCAACATACTTAAAAAAGCCTTTCTTGTTGTCGCTGACCTCTCTTGCCAAATTTAGTTCTAAGGAGGCCTTAGCTTCCCTTGCCACATCCCTGCACCCTCTGACAACCTCCTTGGATTCTTCTCAAGTGGCCAGCCCCTTCTTCCAGGGGCTGTGAGTGCTCTTTGAGCAAGCTTTTTACCTTCAGGACAGGTTCAAGAGAAGCACTTGGCACCTTTGGTTACTCTATAGGCTACAACAGACCAAGTAATTTACATAATTCATGTGGAAGTAAGTTGTAAAACCTCATGTGAACTCCTGTTATTTCTTTCCTTCTGAAGTCTTTATGAATACACACCTATGAAACAGTTTCGTATGGGAACAAAAATGAGATAGGGATTCTCTCAATACTTCGTGCCCCTCTGTGAATGTCTGTAGATGTTAGCCACTTAGTCTAAGAGAAAGAGGAAAAACTGCGAGACAAGATATGAGAACATGCTGTTCCACACATAAGATTGTAAGTGGTGACTTAAATGACGTTTTAACCATGGAGAGAAGAGCACAACACAGTCTAGATGGAATACTTAAAAGGAAGAGAGATGAAGGTGCTGTGATTTTCCAAAACCAGGCCAGCCCAGGCACTCCAGCTACAGCTCGTTCAATCTGAGCAGCCCACGTGCAGCCAGCAAGACATATGTTTCCTTAAAATCGCCAGGAATGCAAAGCAATGCTAGACAAGTCTAGACTGATCACAGGATAAATGCAAGAAGCAAATAAGTGGATCCAACTGTGTGGTGGATGACATTTGCCTGGCAAGGGAACAGTTACAAGTGTTCAAGTCCTGGAATGAGGCAGGAGGGAGAAAGAAACAATTTTCCCAGAAGTGCACTTGGTTCCAAAATAGAATTCACCTCCCATCAGTGGGGGAATTCAGCTTAGCTGTTTACTCTCCTCTTTGTTAGGCAGATACATCTCTTTCCCAACACAAGGACATGCAGATTGGGTTGAAAAGCCAAGCCCTGAATGCAGCTGCTCACAAATCAGGCAAAGCAACCTCACTCAAATCTGCTTCGACTCAAACCACGATTATGCTCTTAACTGTTGCTGTCCCCATGTTTTGTAGGCACATATCTGATGCCCCTTCAGTTATCTGAGACTTACTTGCACAGATCCCATACTCTGTCTTACCTCACTTCCTGAACACTGTTATAAATTAAAAATAAAAATGCAGCTTTGATAATTTCTACTTAAAATTTATAATGCTACTCCTGCCTTCAACAAAGTCCTGCTCCTCGATCTAAATCCTATCACTGTCCAGTTCACTTCCAATGATGCTGTTCAAATTGTCCAACTATTTCATTACCTATAACGAAGGGCGGATCTCAGTTCTGGACAACTGGGCAGCCTGGTGCAGTACAGTTAGATTTCCTCTTGACTTACACGTGTGTATTTCCTTCCTGTGGAAACGGGGAGTGGGTCAGAGGGAAAAGGGAGGAGAGCTGTACACATCAAGGTCTGCAAGCCCAGTCAGACAGACCTAACTCTCTCATTAGCACTTTCCTTCTCAGCTTCTAATCTTCTTCCAGTCAATAAGAGTATTTTTGTTTAAACTAATCAGTATCTCTTGTTCATTCTAACAGCCGGATTTTTACAGTCTGCTGCAATGCCGTAACATTTACTTCCTTCCCAAAGCCTACTTAATATCAGAATACGTATACAGGTTCAAGCTCTAAAATACAGCTTCACCTGCTCCACAGAATTACTATTATTTTCTTTATCTGGATGAGAACCTGCATGGTAACATCTTACCACTGACAAGTACCTACGTTCAAAAAACTGTGAGTCAGCTCACAATACATTTTATGAATGGTTTAAAAAATGTTAGGTTTCAAAAAATATGTTTTGGGCATCCTTTAGATGACAAACATATTTTCTTCTTTTTTTTTTTCTTTTTAATATGAGGGTAAAAGGTTTTCTCATATTTCTGTGAGTGTCTTTGAGAAAACACTAAATGCCCTGAGCCTCCTAATAATGTGGCAAGAGTTCCAACACACTGCTCTGTCCTGATACCCTTCATGTGCTGTTTACATAGTAGGCGTTAAAATATAAAATTTGTAAGAATTAATACTTCCAATTTATGTTCTTTATTGAAATTGCCTGCAATTCAGTAAAAACTTAGTGCTTATTAATGACAGGGCTCAAGTTGTGCCCGTGTAGTATTAGCACTTACAATCACTATGAAAACAATTTCTACGTTAAGAGTACACAGGTCCAAATCCTGGCTGTGGCAACACCCACTTAGGTCGATGTGATTACAAAATGCCTGTCTGCAGGCAGAATCTGTTCATTGCCACCTCTGTGTCTCGTGCAGCACCCCAGTGCTCCCACAAAGAGTTAAATGCATATTCTACTGACTTCAACAAGTGTTAAAATCCGTAGAGGCTGAGTTTTCTCCCTTTTGTGTACTGCTTTTCCTGTGAGATTTAGCTTAGCAATCATTAACATACTTAAACTTAGGTAAGAATTCAGTAGGAATAACACTATTGTGTTCCTCTAACACACAGTCTTCTAAGGAGCTACGCTTACAAGCATGGAGACATACCATAATAATAAGGAAAGAAGATGAATATCCAAATGGTGTACAGAACAAAAGCTTTTGGAGTGTGCTAGACCTCAGAAAATATGCTAATTCAAGAATTCTTTTCAGATGACCCTGTTGGTGGCTTTGAATTTTTACGTGTACATATTTGGAAGTGTACATGTGTACGTGCGCACAAATTTATACGGAGAGAAGCAGATCTGCACAGCAGGCTTTGCCATTCAAGAGAGAAAGCTGCAGGAATGCTGTGGTTTGCTCCACGGGAAGGGCAGCAGAATCATCTTATAGATGGGGCAGGTCTCGAGCTGTTTATTTACGTGTGTTTTGCGGAACAGATTCACACAGAAAGACAGTGAGCTCACTGGTGGAGCTATTCCTCACTCACCTTGGGCTGCACACGGGTAAGTCTCTTTGTGTGTTTGGACACTACTTTGAAATAAAAATGCTAAGGAGCTTATTTTACTTTACAGATCGGATGAAAATGGGATCTAGTAATTCCTCACATTCTAAATATTTGATGGTATTTGGAAAGTGCTGAGAGTGAGCAGTTCTCTTGGGGGTGCAAACAGGCGTATTTCCTAATTAATTCTTAATGATTTCTGAGGGATTAAAGATTTGTGCTTCTTTGCATGACGAGGTCAGTAACCCAAGTGACCAGATACAGCCTTTCTCTAAGCAGCACAAGTGGTTACTTTTCAAAACAGCATCTTCTTGCAGGGCACTTTGGCCTTGGTTTGGATTTTGTTCGTACAATGCAATCCCAATCCTGCCTTTTTAACCATACGCTCCTGCCGGTTTCAAACAATAGTAAGTTTTCTGTGGCCAAGCCCTTATTACCCCTCTTTAATAAAAAGATTTAGTCTCCTGTACACATATCTCTAGCCGAGTGACTGGTTAGAAGTTGGTTTTGGATGTATTTGATTTGTAAAGCTATATGTTTAGAGGGTTGGGTTGCTATTGCCATTGTTTTGGCAGCATGGTAAGCAACGTAGAGGTTTAATTGTAAAGTATTCAGTCCTTGACATACTGTACTCTACTTCAGAGGCTCCACAATATATTTTTTGTTGTGGCTTGCCTTTAGTCCTTGCCAATTTATTTTCTTTCCTTTTTCAAACAAAGCTAGGGTTGTCAAATCCTAACGTTAAAGAATTTTAATAGCTAGATCCAGTTACAGACCTAATTTTTAATTTACCATTGTCCATACAGCTTTTAACTAAATAGAAAAGTCTCCAAATGGGCTGAGGAGCTGTGACCCACTAGCCAACAGCATCAAAATACCCTGCTGACTTAAAGGCCCCAGGATTCAATGCTTTTGCTACCATCATCCATAACCATTTTCTGAAACGCTGCTTTTTAGAAGTTCTTGTTATGAGATCACTGCACCGGCAAACAGCTTTGTCTGATCCAGTAATAACATTTCCAGGTGCAGCACTAGAGTTTGTCTTGGCTAGCTTTTGCCAGAAACTTTTATTGGTTTTCCTAAAGTAATTACAACATTAATGCAAAAAGAGCATTTTCCAAGAGAACACCAAGAGCAGAGAAGACACAAGAGTGGAGAATAAAGGAAGGCTGACCTCTTCCTTTAGCATTTGACATCATCTCTGTGGATTTGCAGGTCCTGCAGATCAGCACGGTAAAGAAAACTTCGAATCAATATATCCTCCATATGTTTGCTGTACAAACCGTAGAACACAGCTCCCTGATGTTTCATGCTGTTTATGCCCAAGTCTTTCACTTGTTTCAGCAAAGCCTTGCTGCAGGTAACTAAAGGCACTCCTTTTCAGGAGTATGTTTGGACGCACGCACCTTTGTGTTGGATGATGGCTGCGGGACAAGAGGTAGTGGAGAAGAACGTCAACTGAGGCGGAAGAAGAGAACAAGAAAAAGGAAATCTCTTCAGATCCCTCAGTATTTTGTAAGTTTGTCAGAACTCCTTCCAACCTCCTTGCCTAAACAGGATGCCAGTTCTCAAGGAGTTAAGGATTGTTGGGAAGCTGCTGCTCTTACTTAATCTCATTATGTTTTTTGAGGGGGAGGAGGAAATGCTCCTAAGGTTGGAGTGGGAAGGGGTGTGTGAGTAAGGTTGTTTATCAAGGACACACCAAGGTTTGTAAAGATCTGAGACACTTTTTAGGCGTATGCCAGGGCTCTCAGGGATGAAAGCAAAGAACCCCCAGACACCTGCGGAGAGGCAGAAGTGGGACAAAGCTATGTGAACCTTGATGTGCCTCAGTGGTTTTTAAAAGGACTAATGAAATGATGTGCTATATTGGGCATGGCAGCTCCCTCTGGACGGAATCTTAAAGAGCCCCGAGAGGAAAAGTCCACTTCACTCTTCACTTTCTCATTTTTTTCTCCATTCCTCCCCTTACAGGGCCGTCCAATGGTGGAATCCAGGCATTTGAAGAAAAATTGTGTTTCACCTTTTTTGCATTTTGACTGTCAATGCTTACTCCTTCCTCCATCGTCTCTCACAGTTTATGCACTCCTCTCACTTTTTGTTTATGACAGGCTGCTGTCCTTCTTTTGCAGCTCCAGTGGCCTGCAAGTGACTGGTGGCAGCAGTGAAGATAGAGCTGCTTATCACGGGGGGCTGCGAATGGAAGGAGGGCATATTCTCAGAAATAGTCAGAGCCCCTCATTGCTGTAATATGCTACTTAAAGCTACATAGGTCTACCTGAGGTTACGCAGAGGATCTGGGAAAAAAAGCTTGTACTCTCATTGCCTTACTTCAAGAGGCAGTAGCACAAGTACAGCCAAGGAGGGATGAAACCTAGATGTTGCTGAGAGACGTCGAAATCCTGGGTGTCAAAGCCAGACTCCACAGAGGGGTGGCATTAAGCCTTCTGCTAAGATGTGGATTTTCCAGGGCACAAACTATATGGAGGGTCCTGTCTGGGAGGGTGGCAGGGAAGAAGACAGAATGGCCAAAGCATTTGATTGTGGTGTAATTTGCCTTTATTAAGAAAAGTAATGAGAGATGCATAAAAAAAGATTTACTGCCCTGGAGGGGTGAGATCAAACTTGAGCTCTTTCAGCTCCAACATGTTCTGCTGTCATTTAAAGAACCTTCTTTCCCTTAGCAACAATTAGTAGCAGTTTCTTAATCATTTCTGTAGAGCCTCAATCGTCAGAAGTCAGCATGAAAATCAGGGCCATGTGTACTACTAGGTCAAGCATGTGAGGTAGTCCCAGCAGTGCTCACAACCCTGAAGCAAGCCTTTCCTAAAATTGTCAATATTTCAGCTTTCTAAGGATTTTTGCCAGCTACCCACCTTGGGGACACTCAAGGAGAAGACATCAGGACCTACTTCTCAGGCACAGCAACCACTGAACTTCTTGCCACAATCTGAACAAGGAGGATAGGGTAGGGGTGGCTCCCAGCAGGAAGTGTCTCAGGCTCAGTTGAAGCCTGGGATACTCTGCTAGAAGAAGGTAACTCGAGCTCTAGCAGAATCCAAGGAGTGACATCACCTTTTTCAAGGTGAGGGTGACACGAGCACTGGAACAGGCTGCCCAGAGAGGCTGTGGAGTCTCCTTCTCTGGAGACTTTCAAAACCCTGCTGGACACGTTCCTGTGTGACCTAATCTAGGTGACCCTGTTCTGGCAGGGGGGTTGGACTCGATGATCTTTCCAGGTCCCTTCCAACCCCTAACATTCTGTGATTCTGTGAATCATTCCACAGCATACTTCCTAAGGTCCACAGTGGGGAAGAAACCATCTTCATCTGGAGCTTCAGAATTAGTAGAGCGTGATTTTGCTCCAAAAGACAGAGTACATATTTATGGTAAACTGAACGGTATTTCTGTCTCTATCCCTAACAGTACGTGCATCAGACAGCAAGGCGTAGAGGCTTCCCAAGCAAGCAGTTTAGCACACTCAGCTCCAGATTTCCAAAATTTCCTATGCTTAGCATTTACTGTTACGTTTCACATTACCTTTGAACTCTTCAGGCCCTATTTTATAGATTTTCCTGTAAGAATTTCAAACTCTAAATAAACAAAAGATGAGTCTCACTTGAGTTTTTTCTTCAAAGCTTCTTTTCTTGTTAGACCCTATGTTAAGAAAAGGTGATAAAAAATAGAAGAACAAAAGCTGGAGCAAGGGAAACTCTGTGGATGACAGCTCTACGAATGGTGGGCAGCCTTGTGCTGCTCACAGGAACACTGAGGCAAAGTAGTACAAACTCCTGCTTTTTAAAAGAAGACACAAGTTGACCTTTCAGTGACTTCAAGCTGCAAGCTAATTTTCCCATGCTACTTTACCTCGTAGGTACCGATGGAAGAAACACATGAGGTTTCTCCCATCAGTGATCTTTTAAGAATGTTTTGAAACCCATTCTACTCCTCCCTAAGCATTTGGCAACTACTGAGTCTTTATGCAAAAAATGATACAGGAAAAACACAGCTCAAACAGGAGTATGGTCACTCCCAAACAGTGGGGGTTTTTTCAGCCAGAGGAAGACTGGATCTTAGGAAGAAGTTCTTCAATACAAGGGTGATGAGACTCTGGAATATCTTCACTGTGAGAAATAACTGCGAGGTTGCCCAAAGAAGTGGTGGAATCTACCGTACTGGTAATACCCAAGACTCATCTAGACAGACTCTTGGATAACCTAATGTGATGGTTTGACCTTGTCTCGATGTCAGGCGCCCACCAAGCTGCTCTATTACTCCCCCCACCTCAACTGGACCAGGGAGAGAAAATAAGATGAAACTTGTAGGTAAAGACAAAGGCAGTTCAATGAAAAAGCAAAAGAAAGGTCGTGAGCGGAAGCAAAAGAAAACAAAGAGTTATTCTCTACTTCCCATCGGCAGGCGATGCCCAGCCCGTACGGGGAAGCAGGGCTCCAATACGGTCCTTGAGGCGGTTGCTCTCGAGGACAAGATGATGCCTCCCTCCTCCTCATTTTTCTAGCTTTTATGCTTGAGCTGACATCATATGGTAAGGAATATCCCTTTGGTCAGTTTGGGTCAGCTGTCCCAGTTGTGTCTCCTCCCCACACCTTGTCCACGCCATCCCACTGCGGAGGGGGAATGTTGAAAAAACAGCTTTGGTGCTGTGCGAGCACCGCTCGGCCACAGCCGCTACACGGGTGCGTTATCAACACCTTTCTAGCTCTCAATAGAAAGCACTGCACTGTGAGGGCTGCTATGAGGAAAATTAATTCCATCTCAGTCTGACTCAATACACATAATTATAAGGCCCTGCTTTCAATAGAAGATTGGCTCAGGGGATCTCCAGAGTCAGCATCCCGCCTAGACTTTTCTATCATTCTGTATGTGCAAATACCTAAAAAAACCCTAGTGAGTGAAATGAAAAAAAAATTCATAATACTGTTCATACATATCATGGAAAATATAATATTTGTCCTTTGACATTGCCCTTAAATCATTGAGAAAACTTTTCCACAAACCAATGACAAAGACAAGTCTTTTTTAAAGCAAAATAGTATCGGTATTTTGTTACAATGGAAAATTGAGTGATTTAAACTTCTAGTCCCATTTATTTTATTAATGATACAGTTTTGAGGCTTTCAGTTTGCAAGCCTCAGCACGTGATCAGTGGCAATGAGCAAAATCAAGGCTCCAACTTTTCATCTTGCTTACAGAATGTATACATGCATACCTCTCTTCCTAGCAGAATAAGAACAGTTTATTCAATAAATAAAATAAATCAAAATGGGACCACAGTCATACAAGCCTACATTTGAACTCAAGCCTAACTGAGGAAACCTCTTGCTGTTCAGCACTAGCTCACCAGTATTAGTTACGCCGACACGGCTGAATATTGCCAGTAAATGGAACTTCTTTTTGAAACGTAAACACGAAAAGGATCTGGCAGTACTGTATACTCTGAACCAATAATCTGGAGGATTCTTACATAAATTCTTGATGAAAAATACCGTGTCAGGTTTGTTATTGTGCTAAAGTCTTTCATTGGCACATTGGTTTTCACTGCGACAAACTAAGAGATGAGTACTACAGAGGATGCCTACAGAGGATGTTGCCTTATGTTCCTCTTACCAGAGCTTTGGCACAGTATTTCCACTTGGAGAGAGATCAGACTGCAGCCTATCTAGGCAATGACATTTTTCTCAGAAGACATTTAAGATCTGGACAAGTAATTACTCAACTACCCTAGTGATCAGCAGCTCCCTCAGTCTCGGGCTTCTCTTTCCTGGACTCAGTGGCAATCATGAGGCTCCTTTCTTGCAGGGTCCATCCTATTCCTGTTCAGATAAATCCAAAGATTTTGTCAGACTGTTTTCACTTACAATATCTTGTTTCACAGCAGAAAGCGTGAAATGCAGTACATGATGCACCTGATCCCTTCTAGCTATGTACATACTGACCTAATTTGCTAATTTTGTCAGATAAGGCATAAACTGTAGCTATGTCATCACTAAATATATATAAAAAAACCCCTTACTATTCCACTCCTTATATTACAAATTAATGAGACCAACACTTACACGACTGTCCCATTTTACCTATCTGAAAATTGTAAACTGTTTCGCTTCGAAACGTCACCACTGAACGCACACATCGCTGTTGTGCGCACACACGAAGATCAACATTTGAGCCCGAATTGCCATTGTACAGTCTCTCTTGGTCACGACAGCTTGCACTTTCAGACCTTGCTCTGAAAGCTCTACATGTATAGAAGGGAATCATAACTACTGAAAAAAAGGCTTATTTTAAGTATACACGCAAATTGTGTCTCTTGTGTAACAGCTGGTAATGGGAAGTGAGCAAGATACAACTGTTCATTTATGAATTCCATGTGGTTTCAAAGATAGAGTCTAGGATATGGCAAGACAAGCAGGAAGAACTGGCATAGAACAGTTGTCTTGGGTTTGCCCACTATGAACTCTGTTGTCAGTAACTTTGTGTTCAAATAACTTCTCTCTCAAAATAAACTTCTCAAGGTAGAAGGAGTTACTTGGATATGTCACATTTTCCTTCGCACCGTCATCCTTCATGCAAATGAGGGAAGCAGAAGGCAGGAAAAAAGCCAACACCATTTTCAGATACTTAGCACTGCATTTAAAAAAAATTTCAAAGCACATCAGCTCAACATAAGCCTGAAAAGCAGAATCTGGATAATTTGTTTCCAGGAAAAGCCTGAAGTCATCCAGCAGTGTGTTTACAATGCTTAAAAAAAAAATAATTATTATTACTGTCTAGCTGAGATGGATGACAACTGTACAACAATTAAAACCACAAGTAAGAGAAATTGAGGGAGAAGAAAGGAGACTATTTTCACCAGAAAATGTTTTCATATAGGGACAATATTCTACACTGATTAGCAAGCAGAGCCTTTAATGCAGTACATGATGCAGTGGAACAGTCAATCTACTTTTTCTAGTCACTTAAATTGTAAGCAACAATTTATTTTTTTAAATCAAGTGTTCTGTTTCATACCACAATTTCACTGACTAACTTCGCTCAACATGAGGGGAATGTTTTAAGTGACTTCAGCTCTAGCGCTTCAGCCCAGTGGAAGTCAGGCTGCTTAACCTTATAGTGGTTGTCTCAGCCTGAGGTACCCCTTTCTTTCTTGAAATCCCTGGGAATGAAGGAGCAGGGCTGCCTCCTGCACCGGTACTCCTAAACCTCCCTGCTCCTACAGCCCCCAAGCTACCCTGAGAGCCACTCTGAATTCCTATTCCAGTCTAAACACAAGGCAATGACCAGAAAATCGGTGATGTACAAAGGAAGCAGCCACTAAGTCTTTACCAGTGCCTCCTACCCAGAAAGCTGGACTACGAGAGCATGTAGAAACCTTAAGCTTTAGTGAACAGCGGGGACTGCTGATGGCACTGGATATTCTTGGGTATGATGCCGAAGCGATTTATGAACACAAGATGTTTTTACGTTTGGTATCTGTAATGGCTAACGCTAATAGCAAATAGAGTGAATATAAGACTGTAGCATGTACCATGGCCATCATTTTATCTGAAAATATTGTATTTTCTGAAAACTAGGCTGAAAACGGACCCAGTTTACTACTGACGCTTTGCTAGTGGCGATGGCGGTCAGCGAAGCTCTTCAGTAGAGAGGGGGGTCGTGAGGTGCGAGCAATTACCCCACGGGCTCATCTGAGCGGCCCGGAGATGACTTTACAAACACGGACTTCCTCGGCTCTCTGCACACAAGGTTTTTTCCTCGGCGAAAACGCCACGACTCCAGCGAGCCAAGTATCGCTGGCGCTACGCTTCCCGACAAGGAGCCTCCGCTTTAACATGGCACCGCCTGCTGCTCCAGGCGACCCCGGGCCCGTCCCTCAGCGGAGCCGCCGGGGGCCGGAGCCGTTCGCACCGTCTCACCGAGCGAGAAGGCTCCCGCCGCCGCTCCCTGACGGCGCTGAGGGCCGGG
>VWZK01008066.1:13957-53846 GCA_013396935.1 Baryphthengus martii | reverse complement strand
AGCGGGAGCGGAGTTCGTCTGCGCGGCGGGAACGCTCGATGGGCTTTGGCAGCTGCCCCCCCTAGTGGAAGGAAAACACACTACCGGATAACTCCGCGCACATTTCGGGTTGCCAAGTTTTCGCCGATGTGAAATGTTTTCCCACGTTGGCCAAGCTGAAGTTTTAATGAGCCAGTCGGTCTTTCTCGCTGGTGGCTTTTTTCTGTCTATAATGTCCAACTCGTACCCGGGAAATGATGCGCCCGATACCAGACAGGCAGCTTTCGGTAACGGGAGGTGCTTGTAATACTGAGTGGTGAATTGTAGAGGTCAGCTCCTTGTTTGGAGATCTCTCGGAAGAACCGCGCACCGCTCTTCTTCCCTCAGCATGCAAACCCAGGGCTTGCTCCTACTCACAGAATGCTAGCACCAAGAAACCTGTAGTTCGACCTCTCCTTTAATTTCTTGGCAGAAATACTTGGTTCACGTGGTGCAGGAGGGTTTGTTGTTTTGTTTTGTTTTTCTCCACATCTGAGAATAGTACGTCAAGGATCAGTAATTATTGAAGTTGAGCGTCTTAGTAGTATCTTCTGGCTTGATATGGGAATGTGAGGAAACCCACTGAATAGCTGTAAAATACATGCTACATTTTCTTAGAGTTTTCTTTAGGAACGTTGGAAGTAAACGTTGAGTAAAAAGTAAAAAAAAGGTAACGGCTAGGGTTGGCTAATCAAAAAGAAAAAGTAGCACTTTCTCGTCACTTGCTTTCAGCCCCTGTACGTACAGTGCTGGTATGTTAAGCCTTTTTCCTGCCTGAGGAGTTTTTTCTGTCCAATAAAATAGTCTGTAATGACTCTTCCATCCAGACCTGCTCTCTGATGTGGATGTTGGAGGCTTTGCTGGCCAGGCAGAGCAGGGGAGTTTAGGCTGGGAGCTGTGAGGTTGGACTGCTGGGACTGACCTGGCAGGTGGCTGCAGGATGAACATGCAGGAACCCACACGGGTCGTGGGGAAGTGCTAGGTATGAATTTCAGTGAGGGGAGAAATGAGAATTGTAATTCACTGGAGAGTCCAGCTACTTTTTAATGAGAGAATGTGTGGCTAATTAAATGGCATGCTAAGCATTGCAGCTGGGTACAGGTGCTTACCACAGCTGGTAAAGTCAAAGTGGGAGTGGAAACAAAGATGTATGGGAAACATTCATCAGAAGCTGATGTGAGTTTATTCAGTGTAAGATGTAAGGACTTGAGGACCTTTGCTTCTGTCTGCATCCCTTTGTGAACTTGCAGAACAAAGTTGGAGAATAGACTGTCGGGATACTTGAGGGAAGAATCATCCCCCATGCTGGCTAAAGGCGTGTGCAGATTTTCTCCTGTGAGCTGCATGGCCGACATGGATGTTACCAGGTCGGCTGTCTGCCCAGCCAGGAAACCAGGAACTGCTCTGCTGCTGACAGCCATCAACATTAACTCCAGGTGAAATGCAGTAATACCACGAAAATTCTGACGAGGTGATCAGTTTCTTGTTAGTATGCTCCTTTGGGAAGGAAAATGGTCTGTTAATAGAATTTAAAATAAAACCAACATACCGTCAGTAGACAAGACACTACTGGGGGTGTACTCTTTATTTGCGGTCTCTGGAAAGACTTCCATTGTAAGCACCAAATAGTGTTGGTTATGCTGTGGATCTGCCAGTGAGGAAAAGCAGTGTGTTCTATTTGCTTACCTGGATTTCCAACCTTGTTGATAAAGGAAGTCGTTCAACAGATGTGAGCAGGTCAAGACCAAAGGCTGCTGCAGCATTCTCTTTGACAAGGGTTCAGTCTCAATTCTTAGATTCTGTAGGTATTGTTCCCACGTTGCTTAAAAGAAAGGAACATCTTTACCTTCATCTTCTCCCTGCTTTCAGTTAATGCATCCGTGATTTATTGCATTTCTTGCTTTGCAGTTGCCTTGTATCTTTCTCGTACTTCGACTGTCATGGCTTTTCTTTTGTTGTCTCCTTTGTCGCAAGGTCGTTTCCCATCTTGGGTTTGATGTTCCTACAATGATTAGAAGAATCTTGTGCTGATGAGTCCCATGTGGGTATTTAGAGGGGTAAGACTTTGCTCCACTTTTACAAAGTTAGTTGTAGTCTCTCTCCTTTCTTAATGCTGGTTCCCTGTCCAGCATTACATTACAAAAATGAGATGAGATGGATGGCAACACAAGGAGGCTCTTCCCTTTTCACCTCAGTGGTTTGTGTATATTTTGGTTTTCCACTTAGACTTCATGTACCGTTTGTGTCTTGAGCATAATGTGAGACATGACACCACTGCGTAAGTCAGTACAAGAATGGGTTTGATTAAAGAGGTAAGTAGGTCTCTGGGGACAAGATCTTTTATATTGCTAGCTGGCAGGTGTATTTTCCAGGTCCTGTTTTCATCTTCCTGTTGGAAGAAGACCCAGCAGAATGATGCACTATGTTGTACAGGAACTAATAAGAAAGAGATTTACTCTGAAGGGTACCAAACACTTTCTATGAAATCCATTCGATACTTCAGCACAGCCAAATTTGAAAGTAGAAAGGAATGCACAGCCTTTATTGAAATGAGAATGGTCTCAGAGGGAAAGCTGGGGAAACATAAGCACAGCACTAAGGAATTCCATTCATGGAGCTGTTTAAAATTTGTTAGGATTTGTTTGGTTTTTGGCTGCTCAAAGCAAAACAGCGATCTTTGGGATGGGGTCTCGGTCTAAGGCATTTTTGTTGAAAGCTTTACTGTTTTAGAGAGAAGGTAGTTTTGTAAAATACATCTCAGTATGCCAGGTGATGCTGATGACTTTGTTAGAAAGATAAGCATCTTTATTTTTAGAAAATAGATCTTGCTGGGTGGGATTCAAGAGAAAACCTGATGGCCTGAATTCATCCTTCAAAAGAATTATTTCACTGAATGGCGAAAATGTAATTACGCCTTTTTATTTTGCCTATGAAGTTTCATGGGCAGGTTTAATGATGGTGTGTGCATGCCAGGTGAAGCCTCATAATTTGGGTGTGACCTTAAAATACAACCCTCTGGCTGTGTAGATGTTCACAGGAGTCTGTAGGTGGGGCAGAAAGTGGACTGACTCAAGCACCCCTTAGAGATGGCTACAGGATACATATATTTACGGTTTGGTTCACAGGTTTTTGAACAGCACGCTGTGTTTGGAATTGAACAGGCTGCAAACAGCTAAGGTGGGCAGTATAGACACTCCCTCGGTGTTTAACGCAGGTGTGTCCTGAAAGACATCAAAATTGTGGCCTTCTTCCAGGCAGATTATCCGTGTTGAGATCCGTGGGTGGGTGGTGGTCTCTGCAGTCAGTCTGCAGACTCCTGTGGTCTCTAAGGCTGACAGTTCTCAGTCCGTGGAAGCAACAAACCACCACTTAGTTCAAATGCAGAAACAGGCTCAAGTCTGGAGACTATGAGAAGAGAGCGATGTAGAACTGAAGAGAGCTGGCCAAAGCCTGCCCGTTTACCACAGGCCAGCGTGCTTGGCGGGGCCTTTACCTGGCACCGTGGCTAGTACGAGGAGACGGGGCTCTGCAGTGACCCAAACGCTATTGGGGCAGGCAGCCTGATCGAGGTGGAGCCGCAGGGTAAAGCAAAGTTGGCACAGGTAGCAGAAGGAGGTGACTGGGCTCTGTTTCCGTAGAGCGGCCAGAGCCTACAGAGCAGTGCAGTTACTGTGCAAAGAAACAAGTGTTAGAAATCCTCCTAGCTGAACTGGTAAAGGTCACATGGCAACCTTAAGTTTTATTTTAATTGCACCTATTACAAATTAGAATGTAAAAATGACATTTTGAAGGTAGGCTGAGTATTAAATCCGATCGTGCTCCAGTATCGCCTTGCAACAGAGTAGTAGTAGTTGCGGAAGAGTTTGCTCTTTATTTTACAGCCAACTGTTGTACTGTCAATAGAGATGTATTGTCACACTCTTGATAGATGCTGTGTAAACTCTGAAATAACCAAACCCAAAATTTCTCAATATAGAGCTAGTCGAAGCCAAATCAAAACAAGTAGTTTGAAAATTTTACAACAGCGAATGTAACACATTTAATTGCTCGCCATTTCCACAGAGCATCTGCCAAAGTTAAAACAATATCTGCTTTCGTTTCTACTGAATTAAACACATTGCTTTCAGTCTGGAAAGACAGACCTCTTCTGCCTTTGTTTGTTGGTTAATTAGGTGGAACAACATAATCACTCGAGCTGTTCTGTTGTATCTGGAATGATCTCTGGATAAGCAGCAGTCGTAGTAGGTAGAGCTCAGGGGCTGAGATTCGCTCTCAGAACTGTATCAGTGTCTAGAGCTAATGCTGCAGGTGTGCATCAAGGGGAGGACACATTTAATGTCTCAACTTGATGAAGAGGTCTGGTGTTACACTTAGCCTGTCTCTCCCTGCCCTGCCGAGGTGTCGAATGGAGACAGCCTTGACACCAAAATACGGCCGCACAGCGACTGAGCAAGGGTGAGGCCAGGCCACACCTCACTTCAGTTATTTGCTTCAGAAGCAGGTTCCCAGGAGGCTTCTCATAGCTTGAATAGCTTCTTGGTACACCCACGTGTCATTGTCCCAGCTCCACGGAACGGCTGTCTGACTGCCCAAGCCAGAGACAGGGCTGTGCCAGCAGGCTGCAAAGAGCTCTGTCCTTCCTGGACGCTGCTCTTGAGTGCTGGGAGGCGATGGTGGCCCTCAGGTCACCCTCAGGAAGAGGGGCCAGGCCTCGCTCACTCTTCATAGCTTTACCGCCCAGCTGAGAAATGAATCTTCCCTTAAAGCCACTTGTGCGTCACCAGTCCCGGGATCGCTTCTTGTGTTACTCCACTTTGCAGATCAACGGTCGGCATTGCTCCAGGAGAGAAGTCAGCAGAGTGCCAAGAGAGTGGGTGCCATGCAAAAGTGTGTCGCAAAACATTCGGAGACCTTCAAGAAACTGTTGGAGTAGCCTTCAGAGGAGCACAGAGCTGGAGGGACCTCTTGGGTCACCGGGTCTGCAGCCCTGCGAGTACAGTCACGGAATCCCATAATCCCTCTTTGGGGAGGCAGGTCTTTTGTCCTGTGCTGTGATGCTGATGGGGTTGTACCAGAAGCTGACAGCTCTGAGAGTTGCAATTTCTATCCTAAATGTGTTCACAGCTCATTTACAGCCATTTATTTTCATCTTTAGGTTAAACAGTTCTTTTTCCTTCCTATCTTTGCCTTGACCTGCAAGCCAGTACATCCCCAGTCTGTCTTCATCTCTGAAAAGGAACAAGTCAGAACTAGAAGTTCTTGTCCTGTTTAGCTTAGGAAAAACAAGCTTTTAGTACTTTTAAACCAGCTTGATTGTTAAGAAGGTTTTAATGTGTACCACAACTTTGTTTACACTGAAGTGGTATCTGGGTGCACAACTTAAAGCAAGCTGGCTGAACACAGAGGGTGCACTGAACGCCTGAAATGGTGTGTGCTTTTTTCTCAATTTCTAGGTATACAATTTATCCGTATATACTTCAAGTTACAAACATTTTGTAGCATGTTTTGCAGATGCCTCTGTGAAAGCTGGGAGAATACATTTATGTTTTGTAAGAAACCAGAAAGTACAGTATACAAGCAGTTCGTCCTTTCAAATTACTGCTGGGTTTTCTCAAGCAGTATGTGCCCTTTGAGAACTGATCTCTCGAACAGATTGCTTCCATTGGGGGTCTTTCATTACAGACTGGGTTTTGTTAGCGTTTTTCCAAAGGCATGTGTCTCTCAGCATAAACTGAAGGTGGACGAGCAAAATCTGGAGGCCACAAGCAATGGTTACGATGGGAATTGGTGATGAATTGTAACCATTTCAGGTGTTATTTCTTAATAAGGCAGCCCGCTTCACACCACTGGGACTTGTGTTGGGATTTAGAAGCAGACCTACAACAGGTTAACTCTATGATTATCTAGTGTAAAAGTAGTTACAAGGAAAAGTGCCTTAGGAAAAAAGAACATATAAAGGATTTATGTCAGAGGAAACTCTGGTTTGTGCTGCTGGAGGAGGGCAAACACTGTCTTTCTGCTGAACACAAAACCCTCTAAAGAGCTGTTTTGAAAAGATGAGGCTTAAAGGCTGTTATTCAAATGTGCCTGTAGTTGAGGGTCTGTCGGTGTAGGTAGCTGGCTTCTGTACCTGCTAAATTGTCTTCTCAGCATATAGTGGCTCTTACACTTCTGTTGCAGGTTTGGCTGGTGTATCTGAATACACCTATATTGAATCTTTTAAGCTTGAGACTGTCTTTTAGGATTTTCAGGTAGGACATCATAAGGCACATGTTCCCTGTAAGTGCCACTTCCCCACCCCGTGACAGGGCGTTGTGTTCGCATTTTCCCATCGGTCCCGCCTGTTCTCTTCTGCTCAGTCTGCCCACAAAGGCTTCATGGCACAGTGACTTCGCTCTGTGGTGCACACGGTAGGGCCATAGTGAAAGGAGTGGTAGGGCAAGTCCAAACCCAGTCTGAACTTGTTTGCAAATAAACGACTGACGGAGCTACAGAAGTGGCGGCAGTGCTGGCATCCCGAGCTCAGAACTTTATTGAAAGCATTCCTAAGAAATTAGAACCATTAGCTGCTTTGAGTCTCTGTACTCGAAGCTAGCACTTTGCATTTTTGCTGCAACTTTTTTTCTTGTTTTTTGTATGGTAACATATAGGATAGCAGAGTCATAATTGCCTGACCCTTGGAGTTCTGACTTAGCAGCGTAGATCAAATGAGGAGAACAGGGTGAGAAGGAACAGAGGAAGTGTCAGGCCTAACTATAAGCACAGTCTGTTCTACTTTTGCTACCAAGGTAGGGTTTAGTATTTATGAAATGGATTCAGAAAGAGCTGAAAGGGTGCTTCAGTACCCCCTCAGGCCGAGATGATAGGTAGGCCGAGAACATGAGCTTATTCCCTATTGCTCAGGCAGTCCCACACAGTATCAGTAGGACGGACAAACTCCTAACTCCCATAATAACAAAAGGCTTTACTAAACTATAGGTGTGCGTTTATATTAATCTTGGTGCACACAAATAACAGACCTCAGGGCTTTGGTTGCCAGGCAAGATTTTCTGAAAGAAGCCGGATAAAAATGAAGCCATACCGTATCTTGCCAGTTTGTCTCCAAATCGCCGTATTTCACTACCAAAATAAAGAAGCCAACTGCTTTAATTCTCCAGAAGGTTGCTGGGCCTTAGCCCAGGCTGCTGCAAGGGCACCAGCGAATCTGAATCTGGCAGAATGACCCTACTTTCATCTCCTGCCATAGACTTAAAAAAACTGTAAATGCTATAATTTAAATAGTGCTCCAGAAAATACTGTGAATTAATTTTTGCTGATTTGATTCTTTTTTCTACATACAGTGATTTTGTACAGGAAACATAGTTTCGTTTCCTTCTAATTTTCTTGCTGTGTGATGAAGGCCTCTGAAAAGCGGCTAGAAGTGTAAGTGACAGGCTCTCTCCCACAGCACATAGGCAGCACAAAGAGCTACAAGGTCGAGCGTGTTCTCGATTAACCAGCTGCTTGTAAGCAAAAAGAGCTGATGGTGTCTGTGCCATCCAGGGGATGACAGGACACTTAGCCCTCTTGATTCGAACTCCAGCATGAAGCAGAGGCCTAAAATTTTATTTCTTGAAGTGCATACATTGTTCTTCATGCTTAGCTTCATGCCAGGAAGGAATCGTGTGGGAGCCCATCTGCTGTGTAAACTGTTACTCTTAGTTTGCACTTCCCTCCCAGCTTCCCATTCAATGTTATAGAGGTCTACTCAGAGCTAACCAACGCTTCTTGGAGGTTTGCCAACCAGCTAAAGAGATCACCGGCTGAAAGTGGACATACTGTTTCCGTATTGACTGTTACCTCAGTAATACCTGAGCATTAAAACAGATCAGAATTTGCATCTACGCTTGAACATGAAGAGTAGGTTGGCTGGGGCCCAGCTCTACAGTATATTTGATTCTCTGAACACAGAGAATATGTAAGCACAAATTCAGAGACTTCCAGATCTATTGGTAGACCTATATTCTTGATTATTGAATTATAAATTAGTACTTAATAAAAGAGAGAAATTTTCTGTGGTTTGTACACCTGTGAGCTCTAACAGTAGCAGATCCATTCATGCACCAGAGAACTATCGATGTATTTTTCAGGAATTGCAGCAAAACCTTTGCATGCCGTTTGTAAATCTAGCTTCAAGATTAGCACTCCTGTCCTGTTTAAAGGCCGTCTCATTACAGTAAGGCTCCTAAGTCATCATCTAAAATAGAACTAGATTACTTTAGTCTTATTTTCTTCTCTTTCCCAATATGCATTGATGACACAGGAGAAAATAAGAAGGAAAGGTACAAGGATGTGCTTATCTTTTCCAGACTTCTTGCATGAGAGAAAGATTCTTCTGTAGCTGACATGGAAAGGATCCAAATGTGTCAGAAATGGGGTGTGTGTGTAGCAGGACACAGGGGTGCACTGAAACCCTGAGGACCGTGCGGATGGGCCGTCGCTGGGCGCCGGTGTCAGGCCAGCCCTGCAGCGCGGGCACATGGCCGCGTTAACCCTGAAGCCACAAAAAGTGGCAGACGGCTGATGCAGTGGAAATTACTCAGATGATGGATTAATGTACAGATAGCGCAGGCTGTGAATAGCGCCAGAGCAATAGTCAGCTTGGTGGATAAGAGTTTGAATATTATTTGCCTTCCTTTAAGGAGTATCCCTCAGTAAATCCTGTCTTGTAATGTTCATGTTCCCAACTGTTAACTCAGGCAGAAGGGATAATGAAATTGGAGTAAGTTGTTTCAACTAGTAAAATTATTCCCTTGGTGTTAAATTTCCTGATTTTCTTGTCCTTTATGTTGTTTGGTATTTAGGCATTAGAGGATTGTTGAAATCCTCAAAGCTTTTGAGGTGGGTGGAGCTCTGCCGTTTGAACTTACTTCAGTTTTGATTCCAGTTCTGAGAATCATACAAAGAAAGCCAGAACCTTTCATATTTGGTAAAAAAAAATAATTTAAAAAAGTGTTATCAGTATCACCCTGTTCCTTATAAACCAGGGAATTTTATGGAAGTTCAGAGACAGTGGTAGAGGCAAAACATTAGCCAGCTCCTGGGTTCTCTGTCATGAGACACCATGAGATGTGCCACAAGAACGCTGATCAAAACAAAGTGATTATCATGTAAATCCAAGCATCTTATGATGCATCACAAGATGACAGACTTCTCCAAGTTTTTTCTTCTAATTTCACATATACAGACTTAATTATAGCATCGAGGGACAGAAGAATTGATAATTAAGAAAGCTCGCTTTAGTTCAGTTTTACACCAGTGACCTCAAGAAAGTTCAGCTGCTTATTGATGGTCCGAAGACCTGCTGATCTAGTTGCAGAAAACTCTCAGTGCAGAAAGCTGCAGGTATGGTAACTCGTTTAGCAGGATCCTCTGCCCCTTTCTGGGTGTGCCTGTTCAGTGCTCTAAATGTGGGTGCCGCGCAGTCTGCACACCTCCACTCCAGCCTTGGTCTGTACAGAGCAGGAGCTGTTCTGCGGTACTTTCACTCTGAGGAATATAAACCAGGATTGTCTGTGTTGAGCTTTTCTTCATACATTGACTCAGGTAAAGAGGAGGAAGGGAGGGCCACAGACAACTTAGGATAAGCTTCAGCCTTCTCAGTGCAAATGAGCACGGGATACACATACTGTACTACGTACACGTTTCTCTGGGTGCAAAAATCAAGTGTGCACCAACCATGAGAAATAGCCTGGCAGCAGAATGAACTGCATGGGAGGAAGTGAAAGCACAGATTGCGGAGTTGACAGCTGGACTGGAAGGTAGTGATAAACCTTCTGAGAAGAGCTGTGGAACACAGTTTTCCTTTTTGCTTGCTTGCTGTACTGAGCAGCAGAAAAAAACAAATAGGCCTGCTTCTTTGTACTGCTGGATGTTTAAGATAAACTTTATCTTAAAGATAAACTGAAGATTTTTTTTTTTAAGCGAGGGGTGGAGTTTGAGCTAGGGAGACAATCCAGTTTTGTAGCATGTTTGCTACGATACAGAAACGTTGGGAAGCCTGGACTGAAGACTTTCTTGTACTGTGCGAGTCTGTGGTCGTCATACTGTTTCATCTGGTAAAAAAGTACTTGCCCCTCTGCATGTCTGGAAGATTCTAACAGAGCCCCTTCTTAGGCACCTCTTGTAAAACACATCAGATTCTCAGAACAAAAGCGCACATTGCTGCTTCCAATAGTCTGCATTACTGAAAAGACTGAAGGTAAATGTGCCTGCTGCACTTATCCTCCCGGTGCAAAATAAGGTAGCACTGGAGTATTGCCCCTATATTCCAATTACTAGTTGGAAAAATCTTTGTTGTTAATATAACTGGCCTAAATTTGAGTAAGTATCCTTCCAACTCAACAGCATGTGTGGGAAAACTTACTACTGCAGCGAATCTGGATGTGTTAAGTAGGATTCTCATACCTTGCTCTTTCTGGATTCAGTGGCAGTCTGCACTTCTAACTCGGCCGCACCTCTGTGTTTCTGCCTTATAACATACTTTCTAAAGGCTTGCAGTTGAGCATTTCATGTCAATGTCCAAAATAATTTTTACTGTAACCCCCAATTCTGGTTTTAATATCGCATGAGCGAAGTCAATTTTTATATTCTCTTTTGTCAGGGCTCTGCTGGAGGTTAGTACAAGAAGGTTCCTGAAATAGCTACAGATTGACAGGAGGGCAGAGCTGGAAGGGACCTCTGGAGGTGTCTGATCCAGACTCCTGCTGCAAGCAGGGAGTTCGTTCAGGATGCTCTGGGCCTTGATTCAGTCAAGTTGTGAAAATGGCCAAGAATGGACATCCCACGGTGCCAGCTGAATGTAATTCATACACTTTTCACAATTGACATACCTGTTGTTGCCACTCGTGACTATTGCCTCTCGTGTTTTCATCATGTACTTCTGAGAAGAATGGCTCCATCATCTCTATGAAGACAACTATAGCATGTCCAAAAAGCTTTTCATGTGTGTGTGGGGGTGTAAAAACTGTTTAAGAAATTCAAACCACTTTGGAGAATGATTGGCAATATCTGTTGCATCATCCTGGTCTTCATCCATGCCTAAAGGCAACGTGCTTAAAAATCATAAACACCTTGACTTGAGAGCACACTGAGTGTGTATGGCTTCAAATGACAGAAAGTAAAAAATTACTTTGCCCAGGAAGCTTTGGGTTTTGGATCATTACAAACATTTTTGCCTATTATCAAAAGGTAAACCCAGGAGAGTTGAGCAATGGTTCATTTAAGAGCCAGACTCCTGTAAGAACAAGAAACCTTCTCACAGTAGCATGTGTTAGCACTGATGATAGGGCACTGCATCCCAAGCTGCAAACCAGCAACAGAAAGAATTGCTACAGAATCCCCCATCACATCACACGTTGATGTTGACAGTTTTATTTGAAGAGTCTGATCATTTCTTTTCATCTTCGTAACACAGCTGGTTGCAGATTCTTGTTCAATGCAATAGTACAAAGTACTAGATCCCCAAATTTAAGTGGTTTTAAAATGTATTTTCTAGTCTCATTTAACAACTCCTTTTAAGCAATATTTTCTTGTGGCTGCATAAATGAAATATAACAGATGACAGGATTTTAATCTAACCCAGATTGCTCTTTTTTCTATTGAGTAGAATTAGTTTGGCCAGGTAAAGCAGTGCTGCTGGGTTGGTTGTTTTTGCACTTACCCTCCATTTTGTACGAGCGGGACAAAAGCCCCTGCCGGGTGGTATGCTCTTGGGTTGGCAAGCTTCTGCAGGGGGCTTCAGCTGCTGCTAAAAGAACCAGGAACAACTGTGAATGTGAAGAGAGCTCTTGAGAAACAGTTAATGGTGAATAAGAAACAAAGAGGACTGTTCAGCTAGTATGCAGAATAGGATGTGACCAAAGGGTTTGATTAGGAATAAATTATTATTGTAAGAATTCTGACAGTTAATGCAAATGATGTTCTCAGAAGTTCTCCATGTGAAAACATAACTGTGGCCTTCCCTTGCTCACAGAGAGAGAAAAGTTGCTGCATGGTGCTAGGAGAGATAGCCAGGCAGGCTGTCTGCAGAGGATCAGGGAAGGCACAGATTCTTGCTGAGGGAGTAGAAGGATCTTGAGTCTCCAAAAGAAACTTTAAATCCCAGCGTTGCCCAGAGTGGAGGAGGACTCATTGCTAATAGTCTCTCGTTGAAGTCCAGAATTTCTGCCTTGAAGGCCTGGGCTGCATGAGCTGTAGGAGCTTCTGTGTCGTGGCTGGCTGCATCTTAGAAGGGAGCTGCTCTTTGCTTCCAGCAGATGACATAGAGTTCAGCTGGAAGACCCTCCTTCCCTCATCCTTGTGCAGGCTGTGATGAACCAGGGACACTCCTTCTTGGTCTCCATGGGAAGAGGAGGTTGTGACGAAGTCCACAGATCTTTCTGTGCGCTTCTGGGATTCCTGCTCGGGCATGACAGATTGGGTAACAAGTTCCTGTTGTCTTTTTCTGGTATGAATTGGAATTGGTCTGTCTCCTTACTTTCCCCCAGCATTATGTAATTCCCGTATCTATGTATAGTTGTATCACTGTGTGCACGGAGGTGTCGCAGCTCATGAAGGGAGACATTGCCAGCAAGTCAGGAAGAAGTATTTAAAAATGGTTGCTGGAAAGGTTCTGCAGAACAGTCACATCAAGCTGTTCTTGCTGTTCTTTGTTTTTTGTTGTAAAGATAAAGCAAAAAGCTCTTTCATTCAATCTTGGCTTTATTTGGATAAAACATCAAATATCTTCTCCTCTTCACCCAGACATGTTTATCCATCCTGTTTGAAACACTTCTGTTTATGGCTGAAAGCCGTAAAACAAAAACACTCCCTTGATTGAAGATTAAGTGCATTTTTCTGTGCTGGCAAATCATGATTTTGCGAGATTGGTTTTAATTAGGTTACATTTTTCTGTCTCTCGTACTTTACGATGCTTCGTGTAATAAGATGCAATCGTATTGTTATTGTTAAAATATTGCTGAGTACAATTTGTTTCTCTCTCCTTATATGGCAGATGATCGTTGCATTATTTTCTGCTTAGATATCATCTGTACAACAAATGAAACAGGAAAAAAACCCAACCACAGGACAAGAGAGTGCTGTGTGAAGACCGGTACATTTCACAAGGAAAATATTTTGATGTGGCATTATACAAAACCACAAAATACCTTCTTTTCCTTCTTCCTTCCTTTCATTCAAGAAAGGCTCGCTGCAGAGCCATGAATGACATTTCTAGAAGCAGAATGAGATTCAAAAGGATCTTGAGTCACAACAGCAGAATTGTCTCTTTGGAGGAAATCACTACTTCTGGGTTTTGTTGCAGCTGAGAAGACAAAGTTTAACAGTGAGAAAATGGGGAGAAATAAAAACTGGAGTAGGTGCTTTCCTTATTTTAGGAATTGACTTAGCTTTCCCATCCCGTCATTCCAGTTAGATCTGGATGTAAGGTTATCTGATCAGTTTTCCTTTTCTCAGCCGCTTTGTGCGTGTTCCGTGTGCGCTGCGGTGGAAGGCTCTACTGCAGTCTAGTCGTAAAGGATTGGTCTGGAACGTATTCAGGGTATTTATGTGCTGAAGTTTTGCAGAGTTCTTGTCTTTTGGCCTGATGAGAATGCCAGTGGAGTTTCTTTAAAAATGCTGTCATAGTAGTCCTTTCACGTGGTTTGTGATTCTAGTAGCCGGCAGCAGGGGAGAGAGGGTTAGACATGAAAAAAATGACGGAAAAGGCATCACAACTGCATTTTCTTCTGACTGTTTACTGGTCCGTGAATGGGATCGTTTGATGATCAGTTGTGTACAAAGCAAAGGAAGCGGAGAAACGTGCAATGTGCTGATGAGTGATCGTGTGCAGACAGTGCTACAGAATGATCCGCATTAAATGCACAGGAAATACCTGCAAGATTCCTTATAGAATATAGCATATATTAATTGGCAAGCATTTTGACCCAAGAAGAAAAAGATAGTAGATCTGCCACTCAATTGTGCATGTCCGTGTTATTAACAGTAGTTTTCCCTAACCGCTTTCTTACGGGCCCACGGATTTCCTGGGGATTCCAGTTCAAATAAAGTTTGTGGTTCCTTTGTACTAAGAAATTTTTATTTTTTTTTTTCGTTTGAGATGTGAAATGGTAATACATGTGTTAGATAATGTATGAAGATAATAGGTAGACTAGAGAATTAAGTGACTGAACATAAAGTAACTGGATTATTACACACCTAATGGGTTTATTTAACCCTTCCAGTCAAAGCAATATATTGGAGGAAAAGGTAGCCTTAAGTCAGTCATCAATAGGTAAAACTTGTCATTATATGAACAAAGGACGACCTATGTGAGACCTAAAGTACAACACAGCTGTTACTAAATCTGGGATGCACTGAATTTAGTTTGACAAGCAGCCTTTTGAAATATGTGTTTCTTCCGACTTCGAAACTTGATTTGAAACAAGACCAGTGGAAATTCTAGCATCACATGCAAATGAGGCTGGAATTTGAAAAATACTTTTCTCAAAGTCAACGTGACTTTTCCACCCTTGCTGGAGAAACAGACAGAAAGAAACTTGTCGGTGTGTTTCCTCAGTGCAGCCGTCCCACTGGCAGGTTGCAAAATGTCCCTCTCGGCTTCATTTCAAGTTGTGATTCATTTTAACGCCAGTGGTGCTAGTTACTTATCCCATGTAACAAGCAGAAAGCTGTTGCACTGGTGGAGGGTCTGATGAAGTGAAGTATTTTGTCCCTGGAGAAAGGCCGTGTGCTGTGAACTCCAAGTGCGTACGACGTTCCTGCTCTGAAATGCGTGGACGCTGACCTTGAGCGCTCGCGGCCACGTGGGTAAGAGCAGCTTGATCTGGTGACAGCTGGTAAAGACTGTTTGTATATGCTCTTATTTTTAACAGATTTGTCTCAGACTAAAGCCTCCACAGATCAAGGATGTTGATTCTTTTGGCTTTCATTATTGTGTTTCACATAACCTCAGCAGCGCTGCTGTTCATCTCAACGATTGACAATGTAAGTGTGTCATCTCCTTTCCTTTCAGCACACCGGTGTTTCTTTGCTTCATAGAAATGTAGTTATTTTTCTCGAGCTGTCTTCAACTTGCTTATTGAAAACACGCAATTTTCTTAGGCGTGCTGCTCTCCTTAGATCGTTTTGTAACAAAAATGCCTTGAATGCAGGCGTTGCTGGTGTACCTGGATAAGACTATTGAAGTACCTGCCATGCATTTGTGCGGCATCATGTTATAAGCCCACGTTGTATAGCTAATCTTCGCCCCTGTGAGACGGATTTTTTTTATTTTTTTTTCCTGGGTTGACGGTTGGACGCAGTGATCTTAGAGGTCTTTTCCAGCCGTGACAGTTCTATGATTCTGTGGTTCTATACTTGGCCAGAGAGTATATTTACAAATATTACCATGCTTGCAGGGTGGAGCGATGGGATTTAGTTCAGCTTGTTCAGTTACTTGAGTACCATTTTGCGTTAAACATTAAAATACCAAAATGGAAATACCACCGGGAGCTCTTAGTTTGTCACTCGCCGGTTCCAGTCAGACACCATAGTCCACATAATGCATTTGCACATTGACAGCACAGCAACATTGAGAGGAGTTTAATTCTGTGTCAAGAAACAGAACATTTAGAAAGGACTTCCATTTTACAGATGTATACCCTGCTATTTCCTGTGAAATGAAAAAGGCTGCGCTTTAAAAAACTGTGCATCCTAAACAGGGTCTGGATGAACAAAGCAAATCTTGTCCAGGTATCTTAAGGAGCGAGCGCGCACTGACGGTTGGTTGGTTGTTTTTTTTCCTATAAGAGCGTTTTATTTTGCAGGCCTGGTGGGTAGGAGATAATTTTTCTACAGATGTCTGGAGAATGTGTTCCACCAATATTAGCAGCTGTGTGGCTATTACTGACCAATTCAGAGGTGAGTGTCTCTCCATGCATATGTCTCAGTTCTTTTAGTAGATCTGGTGACAGACACAGTTACAAAATTTGCAGGGGCAGTAAAACATTTGTTCAAAAATCTGCGTGCTCTGACTACTCAGGTCTTCTAAGAACTTTAATAATGGCTTTTTATTTTGGAAAAGCAAACTCTTCCAACTGTTTCTGGAAGTGGAAAACAGAGAGAACTCTCTAGGTGCACTTGAAAGCTCAGTGCAAGAGAGTAAATGCAAACAGCTAACAGGTGCTGAAGAGTTCCTAAAAAATTCTGTCAAATAAAACCAGTGAAGTCATATGAAAGTGTGGCTGAAATGATAGAATTTGCCTCAGAATTGAACTTTAACTTTGAAAGAACCTAAAAGCACTGGCTGTGTGCAAGCAGGGGAGGAGGAAGTCAAAGCAAGTCTGAACAAAAGCTGGAGTTACAACAAAGAGGGCTTAATATATAGCACCACCTAATATCCTGCCTTATAAAAATGTTTTAAAATCTCAGATGTTACATTTACTTTATTTCTACACTTTCAATCTTTGTGTATATTAAAGAGGTAGTTGATTTGAAGAGCCATGTACCCATAAAGAAACATCAAGTTGTGTTGGGGTGTATCTGTGCTGCAGTGAGATGATCCGTTACATGCGAACAGAAAATGAATGAGTTTTCATTCCATGTCTGTGTTACTGGGTGTTCATTGAAATGAGGTACCCAAACTGTTCCGATTATCAGTAGCTCAGCAGTGTCTGCTGTTCACAGACTACTGACTGCAATGTGCCTGTGCTGGAGGAGAAGTGCCCTAGGAGCTTATCTATGTATCTTAGCTTGCCTGTATCATTGCAGGAAAATTACACAAAGCAGGTGGGTGTAGTTACAAATTTACCGGTCACTTTAGCTCCTAGTTACAGGGAAGCACCTGACAGGATGAAAAACCTAAAGGAAAGGAATCTTCCGTGCTAGGTGTGGATATACTGTCTGGTTACAGCTCATTGGATAGGGCTGTCTCTGGGTCTGGTGAGAGGTTCAGGTTCAGGTTTCACTGTGCTTTTCGTATGGTGGTGGCGACAAAGGGTGTGGGAGAACCAGTCTCTTCAGTATTTTCACTTGGTTTTATGAAAAGCTTTTCAAAGTCCTTAAAGCACTAGCTGTCTTAATCCCAAGGACACAGAGAAGAACCACCCTGGGCAATGCATCACAAGTGCTTCACTGCATCTGCTGAACTCCTGCTTGCAGAACACAGGTCTGTCCGTCTGCTCATTGCAGGAGTAAGTAAAGAGAGAAACTGTAGTTTTCATCAAGGCTGATTTTGTTTTTGCAGAGTATCAATCAATTCAGGCTGTTCAGGCTGCCATGATCCTATCTACTATTTTCTGTTGCGTGGGATTTCTGGTTTTCATTCTTCAACTTTTCCGTCTAAAGCAAGGAGAAAGATTCGTGTTAACCTCTATTATCCAGCTCCTATCATGTGAGTGGTTTTTCAACACTTGTGCCTTCAATGATGTTTACTTGAGAGAAGGAAAGGGAAAGGGAAAAAAGGTTTCCGAAAGAAGGATCTACATGAGAAATTCGTAGGGCTCTTTAAGCCATGGCTTATCCTTCCTGTATGTTTCAGAAGTGAACTGCTCCATTCTGTGCTGTTTAGGCAGTTAAGACACAGATGACATCACTGTTCAGAAAAAAATCATTTAAACTTTGAAGGGATTCTGAACTTCTTGAACAAATGACGTAACTCCATAATTGTTACAGGCACATACTCCCTTAAATTCTTGTTAGTCTTTAAAACTACACAGATATTTAGAACTGATTTGTGTTAACTGCAAATTACCTAACTACACAACAGCACTTCAGATTTAATCCATGCCAAAGAAACTGAAAATGTGTCCTGGAATGCTCCCAGTTTAGTTTGAGAATGGAAAATGAGTATCTGCTAAAAAAAGGACGTTGGTGGAAGCAACTGACAGAATAGAGACAGCGAATAGTTGCTGTGCCTATTGATAATATCTTAAGATGCTAAACTTTCCTGTTTTCTTCCTCCTGCAGGTCTGTGCGTTATGATTGCAGCTTCCATTTATACAGATAGGCATGAAGAACTACACAAGAGCAGTGAATATATCATTGGAGTTTCTGAAGGCCAATACGGCTATTCCTTCGTCTTAGCCTGGATTGCATTTGCCTTCACTCTGATCAGTGGTGTTATGTACCTAGTATTAAGGAAGCGTAAATAAATGTCAGCAGCTAGTTATTTTTGTCATTGCAGTACAAAACCAAAGTCCAATAGCCATTTTGTATATAATCATTTACATGGTTTTGTAGTAAAGGTCTTGTTTCTCTAAAAATGTACTGTGCTCTTGATATGAAACAAAATTCAAATAAACGGCAGGTTTAACGGAATGCCTGGCACCTACACGTCAGGGGGCTGAGCAGAACAGAACCAAGTTGTTTCTTTTACATATTTCATCATCGTAAATGGTTTTCCCTTTACTAGACATTAACAGTTTGTTCCTGGTCTCTAGTAGATTACAAAGCTTTTGCAAATTAATTTGTAAGCGATATGCTAACTGTACTCCTGGACTGGATGTATCCCTTCGGAATGGGTTAAATATAGGAGGAATTAAAAAATGAGGCCCAGATCACAGTGAAAAAGCAAGCAATTATAAAAGCCTAGAGCTGCACTCGATGCATCTGTTCTGCCAGAGGACTAGTGTGCTGCTATTTAGAATGTGCAGTAAGTGTCGTCAAGTTTTTATTAAAACCACTTGCTTTGCAAAAGTAAACAGTTCCTTTTTGTACTCCAGCAAATGATACTCTTGATTCTTTTTCACATTTAAATTAAACATACAGAGCCTTTGGTGGGAGAATTTCCTAGCAAATCCGTTGCACAACTCGGGACCAGAATAATCTGAGCAGTAAGAAACACCCTACTCATGTCCTCTATCCCTTGGTTTTTGCATTGTGACAGTTTATCTGGAAGGCAGGGGCGGGAGGGAGGGGGGAGCATTACCTTGCCTACAGCTGCAGATTTCTATGCAAATTAGTAACCAAGCAATGCCAAAGTTAGGTTTTTTCAGACAAAGTCAGTGTGTTTATTCACTGGGCTTCTAGTGATTTCAGAGCTAATACATCATTTAAAAAAGCATTTCCCAACTCTGCCCATCAGGAAACGGGCCTTTACAAAATTCATTCTAAATTCCTTTGCAGATTTTACTTGAACTAAACACTCCTAGTAAATAAATCAGAGTGCACTTACTGCGCTTTTGAATTCCAGGATGGTTTCACGATGTAAAATGACTTGGTGATTTTTATTTGTCAGTAATTTTGTGGCGTATAAGTCTGTACTGTAACACCAGGCTTAGCTGCTCACCAATGTAATCCTGGCTTTGGCTGATGGTGATTTTGGAGTTGGAAGATGTGTGTGAAGAATGATGTGGCTTTTTCTGGTTAGTCCCAGCTTCGATGCTTAAATATAGATTTGCAATGACTTTGTAAAAGCACTAACCATTTATTTATTTCAGTATATTCACTACAGCTGGCCCAGTACACAGGCAATAAAAAAGTACATTTGTTTCGAATGAGGTCTTATATTTAATATAGAACAAATTTGATATTACAAGGGAGTGTATCTCTACTGAAATTGATACTTACTGCATTATACATCAGCTGATGGCCTGGCCCGTGCCTTCAGATGACTCATCCTTGATTTCTCACAATGTAAAAGTTCAGATGCATAACCATATAGGAACTGCCTCCAACATGAATAACAGGTCGTATTGTTGTGTCTCCTTTCCCCGAACCTCCTCAAATGCTTCGGCACGTACTACTTGTCTTTTGGGAGCAAGACTGTTAACAAGACTGTTAACAAATTAGAAGTAAGCCAGACAACACGGTGAAAGTAATAATAACAGTAAACCCCCCCCATCGGCCTGAGCAAAGTGCATTCTCACCAGATAAGCATGATCCTACTTGGGAATGCTCTGAATTTCAAGAATTATTACCCTACTTTTAAAAAAGTGTTTCTACAGTTTGTTGAATACATTTCAGATTCAAAACCTGATTTTTGCCAGTGAGTAGCATTTGTCTTACATAAACAGATGCAAGTAGCTAGAATATTAGCTAAGCATTTTCCTAGTTTTATTCAAACAGGAAATAGTACGGGAAATTCTTAAGCAAATGTGGACTAAAACTATCTCATATCTAGAAGACAGTCCTGTACAATTGTAAGTTAAACTGTTACGCCACTGACTTGAAGAGATGCTGCTTCAGCTTCTTGCCTTCGTACTGCTCAGGTCATTTATAGAGCAAATATTTAAAATAAGAATGTATATATACAAACGCACAGCTTAATTCCACAGTAAAAGCTCCGTCCCTTTAATTAAGAGTGAAAAAGAGGCACACCACGATGTATAACCAGTAGCACACACATGATGGCACATAGAACAGATTGGAATGTTCTGCATACCAAGAAAACAAATGTCAAACGAGTTTGAATTGGAGTTTTAACGGGACAAACAGATTTTAGGATATTCTTTCTACTTGATATGCCTTTAAAATATACCATTTTCTATGCTCTACATATTCTGAAGCTGTACATGAAAATAAAGTTAAAACAACTTCTTGTCCTATAATAGCAAGCTCGATACATTTAGCAATCTGACCTCTTTAAGTTTGGGATGTATTTATACACTGTTGGATGAGAAATAGTTGAGTTTGTGTGAACAGGTAAAATTAAATTCTTCCTGCCTATACTAGAACCACAAGTTGGTTATTTTTGTCCTTTGTTGGAGACCTTCCAGGGTAAGCAGACAAAATATTAGCATATTGCAGGTTTAAGTCTGTGGTGTCAAAAGCATGGGTACCGATAGTGCCAGATTCACAGATGCTCTGATCAGTGGTTTACTTGTAAGGTATTTTTCCCCCCATTTGCAGAAACAACTGTGTATTTAAAATGAGGTGGAGTGCCTTGACCCTATGAGGAAATGTTAGGAACAGGCCAATTACTTCTATAGCTGCTCTAGTCCAAGTTTCAGGTTTGATGAGAACACCACAGACAAGTTTGTACAAATTGGTCCAGAACAACTCCCCCAGCTCCCCAGAAACAATTTTCCAACCCCCTTAAAGTTTTCCTTCTAATTTTAGTGAACAAAAGGGAAAAGTCTGATCTATTAAAATGATTCACTAGCAGCTGTGAATCACATTTTTTACCCAGCAAGTTAAGCATCTGAAAAGAAATACAGGAAACAATCTTGGAAAATAAATCCAGAATATTTATGTAAATGTATTTTTTAAAAAAAAAAATAAAAATTAAACCCATATTCCACCCAGGACAAGAGAAAATTCAGTTCTGCACTACTTTGCTCTGAGATATCTGTAAACAAGAAATGCATTGTAGGTGATAAGAACTGTGCTGCTTAAGCATTCACTTTTTTATTACTTGAGCTACATCAACATTTTACGTGGTTCTTAATGGCCTAAAAGAATGGAGGGACTATAGCAGTGTTGTCTTATCTTGAGCATTGTGGAAGCTAGTGCCATTTAGCTAAATGGACAAAGCAAAAAAATCTTCCCTATAATTTCTAAAACTAGGAGTAAGATGAGCCACTACCTTTCCAAACACTAAAGGTCACTAAAATCACGGTTCATCAACAACACTGAAATAATGAAGCTGAAATTTTTATTATATTTTTTTTGTTTCTTTCATATGTGCAATAATTCCCTCTGAAAGGGTAAGATGAAAGAAAATGAAATGTAGAAGTAACAGTTTTGAGAATGAGTTCATCTTCAAGGCTGTTGAAACAAGCTGACAGAATTAACAGAATAAATTATAACAGACCAACAAGTAGGAAACATCAGGAAATTAACACCAACTGCAGTACAAATAATGTTTTGACTTGGATTCCACAATAGTGGAACAATAGTAGGCCACTTGGTAAAGTAGCTTGTGCATCCTAAAGAGTTTTTTTAATGCTATACAAATTGTCTGTCACAAAGCAGTCTGTAATGGCCACATACATCTTCTCATTGAGTGACAAAGTAGTAGTTCTTTGGGGTGATAACCTGTGATAAACTGCAAGCCACTGAAAGTGGCCAAGCCCTTATTTTGCCTTTTTTCTTCAAGTGTGATACAGATTTGTTCCTAAGGTTTTCATGGAGCAGATGTAAGTAATGACTGTGTAGGGAAGCACACTTTGGGTCAGTTTCTGTAAGAGCCCATGACGGATTTTGCACATAAGCCACTTCTAGTTTCAGGAGGGTTCTTCAAATTCTTCAGCAAGCTCTGGACAGAGCGATCCTTGGCAGTGGAAGGAAGATGTGGAAATTGCTTGGGAGTCTGGGTACCAAGACAAAACCAGCTGTTACTTAAACAACAGTAAGAAGTAAGTCAGTTACATGACTTTATTCCTACTAATTTAGCTTCACATAAATAGAAAAGCTTTGAATTGTTACTGTCTCTCCGGTTTCCAAACTAACAGAAGCATAACAGTTTTCCTGGTGGTTGTGTGTTAATAGTCAGCGTGTTGCAGATGTTTGGTTTCTATCTGTCCAGTAAGATTTTCCCCAAAGTAGAAAATACACCTTACACACGAGTTAAGAACAACCTGGAACAAGAACCTGTGTGCTATCAAAAGGAGGGCTGCAGAGGTTACCATGACAATTAAAGGGGTGTTTGGTTACTTTGGATCATTACTGCACTAACTGAATTTCTAGATGTTGGGGGATTTTTGTGTTCTTTTCCCCACCCCCTTAAGAAATTTAGCCAAAAAGCCACAAACCTGTGCATGTACTTAGTTACTGAGTTTTAAAATGAGTGTACATTGCACAGACGAGTAAAATTGCAGCTGCCGTCATGAAATTCAACAGCTCTAATAAATATCACCAGATATGAAACAATCCCAATAATATCTGAACTATATTATGTGATGCAGCCTTTGGCCTACTTTACTGCTGCTCCTTGGAGAAGAAAGCTCGTATTCGATTTATCTTTTAAAAAAACCACCAAAAAGTGAAAATGTGTTTCTATGAAGGTCAGTTGTGTTGCTGTCATAAATGCTGATGGTCAAAAAACTTCATTTAAACCAAATATGCACCCATTGCTACAAAGGACAGGGTAGGAGTGTCACTTGTACCGCTTCACAGACTCAACCGTCTTAGTATTTATAAAAAAGAAAAAAAGAACCATATTCTTTTTTTTCTTTTTCTTGAGAGGGTTTATTTTTATATTACTTTAGATATTTTTATTTGCTCGTTTGTAAAATATTTTTAGCAAAAAAAAAAAATCTTACTAATGCTTAAAGTATCTCTATTGAAGAATTAAAACTGGTTTGGAACCTAAAAGCTCATATGGTAAAAGTTTAAATCCTCTTAGGAAATGTTTTTACAGTTTTAGGCAGGACAAATTTGAGGGGTGGGGAGGGAGAAAGGGAAAAGACAAAGCACAGGAAAAAGAAGATAAAGAGAGAATGCAAACTGGAAGAGGTTTGAGGGTTAGGGGGTTTGGTGTGTTTATTTTGAATGGCGGTGTCTCCTGGAGTTACTTGCTCGCTTCTATAGAAAGATGTTTTACTGTTCCTCTATTGTTACAATAGGGCCTCCTTGTGGCTGAAGAGAAGCCTACTCCTTCAAAGGCCAACGGTTCAAGCACGACTCCGTTCCCATTTGAAAAGATCTTAAAATGTCTAACTTTCCATCAAGTTCTACACCCTTCTGCACTATGCAAATGCACGATTTCAGAATTAATATCGTACAGAAGCTGAATAAAAGAGTACCTCCGTGGATGTTTCTTCTCTCAGCTTTAGCAGTCCTTAACTGAGGAACACTGCCTTGGAATCCTCTTCGTTCAACAAATATTTCTGGTCATTTTCTGTTCTGCCTGCGTACAAGACACAAGATTTAAATAGTATTTTTCTACCTATCAGAAGACAGATTTTTTAGAACCCTTACTTCATATATGAATGATTTTTCTCTACATGTTGTGGCGTTTTCCCTATTGTGAGACGTGTTAATTTCAGGCTGACTCATCTTTACAAAACAACCCACCAAGCGAAAATGTCCTGAAACTCGAAGCTTGCTCCAGTGCAGTGCAGCTAGGTTATCACTAAGTGAAACTTGAACACAATGGGTCCATCTTCAATCCTTGTAACCACTAATTTTCATCTTTCAGTCACAGAGACACTCGAAGGATACCAATTCATCCCACACAGAATTAGCAGCAAATTTCTTCCACTGCCAAAAGAGCTGTCAGATTTGTCTCAAAGCTACAGACCTGTTATCAGAACTGTGAAGCCAACAGAATGGCACAAGACCGATAGGCTACGTTACAAAAATAGTAATTTCAAGTAGTACAGTAATTATCAAATGGATTTTGTAACACATTTGTTCAAATCAGATTTTTCACGTCACTGGATTTAAAAATGATTCTAATAAGAAATGTACGCTACTATTGATTACAAAGAATCAGGTTTTAAGATTTTAAGATTAGCACAAAACCTCAACCCACCAAAAACTAGGCCTAGCTTTACCAGAAGTACTTAGACCGTACATGTTCATAGCAAGAATAAGAATCTAAGTATCTGCAAACAGTGTCGAGGAAGATGCTAAACTTTCTCTTTTCCCTTGCATTTAGGTACAACCAAGATTATCGGGGCACAAGTTTAAAATACGCAAATGTGTTTCTATCTAAAAGTCTCATTTACACTGTGACAAGAATACAATTAAATCCTTGTCAGAGCAGCAGAATATTCTCAATCCCCCCATCCTAAAGCACATGGGACAACAGTCTTACAGAAATGACAGACTCGCCAAGAATGCTCAGTATTGTCTCTAAGAAGTAACTATCTAGCAAGTCAACTCAACCTGTCCAGAATTTTAGAGAGGCTCTAAGTATCAAAGACAACTCTGTCAGGAAGCAGTGTGAGAAAGTATGCATTCTGGAAAGTATGGAAAGTACTGGAAAGTCAGAATAAGGGCTCCGGGGAGACCTTATTCTGAGTTTCCAGTACCTGAAGGGGGCCTCTATGAGGGCAGGGGAAGGTCTATTCCAAAGGGCTTGTATGGATAGGACGAGGAGCAATGGGTTCCAGCTAGGAAAGGATAGATTTAGGTTGGATATTAGAAAAAAGTTCTTTAACAGAAGGGCGATAGATCACTGGAATGGGCTGCCCAGGGAGGCAGTGGATGCCCCATCCCTGGAGTCATTCAAGGTCAGGCTTGATGATGCTCTAAGCAACCTGACCTAGGTAGAGATGATCTGACTTGTGTAGGGAGGTTGGACTAGATGACCTCTGGAGGTCCCTTCCAGCCTGAAACATTCTATGATTCTATTATTCTGAGATGCCATTCAGGATTTCATGGGCTAGCATTTCTCTGGAACTTTTTTCCCTTGTAAATTATTTCAATCGTAATGAAGAAAACACACAGGTAGGGAGCACAAACAGCCTGCTGTGGATTACTCTTGATTAAAGGATGATACTTATTTCCTTTAAGCAGCAACTGCTATCAGAATGCTCACTTTGCAGCTAAAGTATTTATATGACAGAGTCAAGTTTGGTCAAGAAATGCAGTGTTTCTACCGTTCAAAAATATCTATTAAGTTACAATCTTTTCTTTTTAAAAAAAAAATTAATTAGTCCTCTCCTCTTTCTATGCTATTCACTGAAAAGAATGTTGGAATGATAAAACAGTGAGTTGTGTATATATAAAAGCTTCATTAGTGCACTTCACACTAGCCTTTTAACTGGTTTAATTTGAATATTTAAAAAATAATGGAAATCGACAGATGGAAATCTTGATAAAGTGAAAGCATGCTAATGTGTCAATGTTAGAAAAAAAACACCAAATCTGGCAAATCTGTAAGCATTTCAGAATTACAGTTGGACTGTAACGAGATTTTTAAAAAGAAAAGACATGAGTAGCTGGCAATATTCCAGATGTGCATTGTACCTTCTGTAGTACATTCATTAGCGTACATGGTTTCAACATTAAATTTCAATACCTGAATTATCTGCAGTTGCTGAATCTTGGTTTTCCAGCAGTATGGATTCATCAGAACTGATAAAACAAAAAATAGATGAAACAAAAAATAGATGAAACTTGTTTGCGGATACACAAGAACTATTTTTTTTCAGCATTAAAAATAGCTATACAAATATATCAACCATTAAAAGTTGAATTAATTGATTAAGATACAATTAAAACAACATAATAATGGCACATAAATGAACCTTAATAAACAATTTAATAAATTATGGCACAGAAAAAAAAAAAGAATCCATTCAACTTACTAACTTGTGCATTGCCACATTTTACTACTTAACAGTGCACTATGCTATGCATCAGCAACATTCATAGTCTAGGCATCTTTTATAGAAATAAACTCTATTTGCTTCCATTTTAGTAAAACAACAGAGTTATTTGGTTTACTTTCTGAAAACAAGGGCACACGTTATCCTACATTTCTGCGCTCTCTAGACTGGAACCATCAATTACTCACGTTACCCAAATCCCAGCAACGTCGTGATTCTGGAGTGCATAACAAGTGGTACTACTGAGATACGGTTTGAGATCTACTGAGGTACCTTTTGTTATCTCAGATCCAGAGTCACTGAATGCTCAAAAATATCAACAGGTGTCATTAGGCATCCTGAAACATACACAGGCTAATAGGCCAGTTTTCTAGTGTGGATGGTAAATTAATTCCTGTAGGCTTTCTAGATGTATTAATGGCTAAGCTAATCCGATTGATCTGAAGTGTAAAACATCTGCCTCAGATCAGAGAGACCAAAAATAGATGAAGTGTAACTGTTCTTGGAGAAAACGATCTTCAGAACCAAGGGAACGTTTGTTTGACATTTACACTGCCCATACTGTGGTCCGCCTGTCTAGGCTTTCCTGGCGCCGGCCATCGGGATATTGTGTAAGTAGAGGAAATTTTAAGTACTTGGGATGCATTAGATCTGCTGTATTTCTTTGGATCAAAAGAACAGCAAATAAACACAGCAGACTCACTGCAGATATCTAAAAAAAATGAAACGAGGGAATCCTGGCCACATTTTGTGACGTTTGCAAGCCCACGAATGCCAGCTCTTACCTTCTTTCCTCTGAATTAGTGGTTATAGTTAACAAACTTATAACCAAACTACTCACGCTCTGTCAAATTAATGTCTTATTCAGTTATAAACCAACAGATTTCCTTTGACTGTTTCATTCTTGCCATAAGTAAAGATTAATATGGATATTCATAAAGCAAAAACAAATTAATACTTTTTTTTTTTCCTGTAAAATAAATCCAAACGAATTGAAGCGAACATACTGAAAGAGAATGCAGATTACTACTTTCCAGAGTGAGCTAAGAAATCTGGTGCATGCTTTAACCGTTAGACTTCACCATGAAACCCAGAGGCTGAAGATACTGCAAACGACAACCATGCGTGGTCCTGTGCTGTAAGAAACATCACCCAGCACCTGGACATACAGACCATACTGTCAGATTTTCCCAGGCTCGTATCACTCAGCTGCACATTCATAAATCTTTGCTTTTTACAATCAGCAGACAAAGAAGTGGCAGGTTATATGCAATAAGACGTACAATCCCTTTTGTTGATGACTGGTACTAAACCTCTTACATGCCTGCCAATCACTAGGAGTGAGACCTGTGAACAGGGCATAGTGACTGCAAACACTCAGAAAAACTTCAAACTACCATGAGAAGGGAGCATTAAATTAAAAACTGGAGGTGGGCTGTAATCAGAAATAAGATTCTATATCATTCCAGCTCCAGAGAATACAATGGGTTTATTGCGAGACTAAATAAAGCCACAAAACAACATCATGTAGCAATTAGTGGCTTCTTCACAAAAGAAAGTTTCTTCACTTGAAAGCCAGATTCCAGCTACACAACCAGGATTCCTGAAATGTGCACAGTATTTTTTTCAGTACCAACCTTCCTTGTGCACTTTAAAAAACATTGTGACGTTTCTGATTTGGAACAAAAATATTTGATAAACGGTAGGAAAATCCAGACACAGAAAAATCCAAATAGAACTGATTTCTGTCTGCTTAAAAAATTTCCTCAGGAAAGAAACTCTGTGATAACCTGTCGCTCATTTTTTTACAATATTAATAATCTTTTTTATTTTACAACGTCTTGCAGCTGTTTACTCACAGGATCACAACAACAGTAACCAAGGGTCTAATAACATCTCTTGATATTACAGAATATTTGGAATATATAAGAAGGCAGTACATAAAAGATCTGTTCAAGGAAATAAAAATAAGTCCATGCAAAAGAAATAAGATTTTTGTTATAAAGCCAATTATTTTGGTTTTGTCTATTTAGAGGCCACAGTATGTTATTATTTTCTTACTAGTTGGTGCAGAAAAATCCCATTGGATAATATAGAGAAAGAAGAAAAAAAAAAGAAGGTGGACATCTGTTCTCCAGCCTTTTCACTGCAGGGAGCTGGAAGGAGGAAGACCCTGCAAGTGGTGGGTGAGGAGCATTCCTCTAGAGGTGACACTCAAAACGCAACCAGTGCCAGAGGATGGGTGCAAACCTCAGTCTCAAGACAGAAATCAACACAACCTCTTTGCTAGATCTGTGAGGGAGCATCTGAAGATTTCTCCTTTTCTTTTCCTGCACATGTTCACGGCTGAGGACTCGGGCTGCGTTTTGGCAGGTTGCACACAGCACACATACACATGGAAAGTATTGTAACTGGTGGGCCACTGACAAGAAGATCAAATTAAAATACTTTAGGGAATTGCTTACAAAAGAAGATGTTGTTTAGAATGCCATTTAATGTTATTTAGTATGTACCGACTTAAAATTTCATACTAACTACATTTCTCTGGAATCTTCATTTCTCTCGTTCTAGAAGTGCTCTAATAATGGAAATAGCATCTGTGATGTTCATTTTTTTTTTTTTTTACATTTTCTATTAAGAAGCTGCCTGGAAGATTTTTCCCTCCATGACCACTAAAATACCTTTACAGAGATTTTTTTCTTTTTAAGTTCCTGTCATTCAGCAAGAAATCAGCACCTGAACAGGCTTTGAAGCATTTTAGGAATTGATCATCTAGCTTTAGCTGCAATGAATAAGCTGGAGATACCAGCAACACCACTGGACACTTAGCAACTGAATTTAAATTCAACTATTAGAATTCAACTGCCATAAAAAACCTGACAGAAATAGTAAATTTTCTCTTAAATGCTTTAAAGCAATATACTGATGTTAACTACATTTTACTACTGGACTTTAGATACCTACCTGATATATTCCAAAACGTGTGTTGCAGTGTGAGGTGATACTGTTGGTATATTTGCTATACTGAGACAGAACGTAGAGGGTTCAAGCTGGTTTAGTTCTGTATTTTGATAGTCTGCACTTGGATGTATTGTCTGACAACACAGAAAACAAATACTGCGTTGTCATAATAAAGAAAATAAATAAACCTGCAGTATAAACCTGGTTATAGCTGCAAAAAGTGCTCATCTAGGTGTACTTAAGAACAAAACCAAAAGAAAATCACATTAAATCCACAGTAATACCAAAGGGTTTGTTTTTTTCTTGAAGTTTAACTTGGGTTTAAGAAACCACAACAGGTAGTTATTTAAATTTTGAGGCTTGTAAGCATCTTACTTGACCTTATCCTGTTTTATGCTTTGTTTAAAATTTTTGGGAAAAGGCCAAGAAGATATGAAACTAATTTTGTAAAATATGTGAAAGCCTTGAACAAAAAGACAAGACTGCCTTTGTCACATGCAATTCTTTTATACTTTTAGATGTGAAAGAACAAAAAGACTTAGACTCCGAAGACTTCTTTTAAAGAAGCGTATTTCTCTAAAAGTGAGATTTTTCCACTAAAGGTAGTCAGCACGAAACAGGAGGCTGACAGTTCACAGAACTTCTGAAATTCTTCTCCTATAAGATTAGCTAAAAGAATTTCAGCACAACAAAATATGATCGTGCTAAGGATATGAGAAATTCCTGTTCTTCATAAGAACCAAATGTCCCCCCCAAAAAAAGATGTTTTGTAATCTTAGCATTTTAGTATTAATCCATCAGTATCCCCTGTGAAAAACGCTTGTGTATTAATAATTATCTTACTAATATTTTCATTTATCATATTTTTAATTTCATTGCCTAAGGAAGTGACTTTCAACTTGGCAGTTGATGGTCCCTATGCAACTGGTGGACTACAGCTAACTGGCAGATGACAGGTAACTAAAAGAGGCAAGTATACTGTAAGGAGCTTCAACTCTGTAATCAAGAGGTCTGACCCCTCGCTAGAAAAATTCCAATAGGACAGCATCGAAGCAAAAGTTGTCAACATATGTAGTGTCTGTTCCCCATTTTGAGTTTGTTTAACCATGGTGGCGGAAAAGGACTATGTTGTAGCACTCTTCTGAAAACAAACAAATTTTCAAAAGATCAACCAATTTAAGAACTCCACACAGATTTATTTTTTTTTCTGTCCTTAATGCGAGCAACAGCAACGTAGCTGTCAAAGTCACAAGGTTTCAGTGTCAACATCCACAGTCATCTATTAGTCCACAACCAGGAATTACTGCTGTATTAGCATCTGCATTGCGTCATACCTGATGAACACTGGTTTTTGAGAATGCCTTGTCCCAAAATGCTACCACAGCACTAATACGCCTCTCAAGTTTTGATACTTTCCTCTGCAACAGAAAAGAACCACAGTGTGGATTAAGAAATGCTTCGAGTTCACCTGAAATAAGGAAGTTATATAGTATCATCATATGAAGAGTAGACATTGAAAGAATTGCAAGGAACTACAATTAACTCATCTTTATATCGCACAAGATGAAAAGACTGCAGACTTTTGGGGTCTTTCTCTAAGGCAGCATAACAGTCATATGTGATACACGTGCAAAATATTCACAGAGTTATGCAAAGAAACTTACTAGGAATGTTTCAGCTATTTCTTCAAGGTTTATTTCACGTTCTGCTTGTTTGATTCTTGTATTTAAACTTTCCAGTTTTTCATTAAAGGAGTCATTAATTATAATAGCCATCCGCTCATCAATCACAAGTTTGATCTATAATAAAGAAAAGCTGTATTTCAAATCTCAAAATCTAAAAACATTGAAATGCCTATACAAACATGGGACTAAACTTAAAATTTAGCTCAGTTTCAGGAGAGTCGGGTCATTTTTTTAAAATTATCATTTATATGGCACTACTGGCAGGTACAAGACATAGAATTTTCTACCTTGGCACTCTCCACTGAACTCTACATAAAGGAGGTGTGAAGCACACCTACTTTCTAAAATGTAAAAGATAAAATTAGTATGTTTATATTAATCACTACCAGTGCACTAGTTTGGGGTTTTTTTTTAATTATTATGATTTCTCCACATACAAATTTAGGATTTTACTTTCTACAGGACTGATGATCAAAACTTTCTGACAGGCAAGATCCTCTTTCAAGCAGAAAGCACACACAAGCAAGTGAAGTTTGTCATCCTGAGAAATAAAACTATTCTTAATGAATATAGAGAAGCACGAATAATTCGATTTTAAATAAATTATAAATAATTTTAATTCTTTATATGAAAATTATTTGCTTATTTTACATATCAGGACAGGTCTCCTTGATACCAACTATAAGGAAAAAAAACCAGGACTGTGAGTATATCTTAATGTCAGGAAAATAAAGATTTTATAATCAAGGAATGGACTTCCTAGGGAAAAAATGTTGCCATTAAACCCCCATAAATTCATGATCATTATTCTCTGCGTGGAGTACTTGTTTTCTGCCTCTGTGAGAAAAAGAAATTGCCAAATTAATTCCTTTCATTCAAGGATTTTACTGAATTGTTTCTGCTTTCTTGCAACAACACATTAGTTTTGTCTTGTTTACAAAAAGCAAAAGAACAAAGGAAGTGTTTAGCTTCTTTAATTCTCTTAATTAAAATATTTATTTCTTATTATTCCTGATAATTGCTAAAATGTTGAGGCTTTTAAAATACTCTCAATCTTAATGCCTTGAATAAAGCATTGAGTTCAAGTTGGAAAGAGAAATCTGTCTCCAAGACAAATATTAGTGAAAACCAGATACTACCACAATACCGCTAAATATGGAAGATACTTAAGTTGATGACACTTTTACACTTTTCACTCTTGAAGGTCATTCACTGCAGACCTGAGTCAAGAACTAACTACAGTTTTCCTACACAGCTGTTCTTTCTCCCCCTTTTCCCTTCTTCAGATATCCTCCTACATTTGTCACTCTTTCCTCTCCAGTTCCAACACAGACAGGAGGAAGCTAAGGACTAAGTACCTCTTGAATTCCCCTTCTCCCAAAGACTTCTGGCATCTAATCAATTCTGTAGCGCCTGCATTCTCTTGTGTGTGCACAAATATTTCTTTCCAATCCTGCCGATTGGCAGAATTTCTAATTTTTCACCCAAGTTTGGCTCTTCATCCCTTCTTACTAGTACCAAACATTACCTAAGTTCTGTGTCCACAGCCCCTCAGTACTTTCTTCCCACCTTCCTACCCAGAAGTACCTTTGTGTTATCCAAGACTGACTGCTGGAATCCCAGGGGTAACGCACTTTGGGAATCATTACACTGAAAGTTCAGTTTCATTTGCATGAAAAAATGTGCTGGAATTCAAATGTGTCAGTGACATATAGCAGTCATAACAATGATCCAAGCAGTACATCATAGCTGAATTACTGGAGTTCAAGTCACATGTTATAATTTTTTTTTCATGTTACAGTACATTTCATTAAAATCCCCAGGAAATAATAAAATCATGCTTACCACTGAACAAAGCGGGAATATTACAGCAATTTCAAGATAGTTGATCAGTGTTTCTTAGTTCTTTGACTTAGAAATTTGTTCAGGACCAACTGAATATAACTAGCAGTTTTTCCCTTAACTGAAGCTGCATAAAAAGGTTTAGGGATTCAAATCTATTTAGACACTATGCTCTTCATTCTAGGGCTCAAACAGCAGCAGCTGACAAAGAAATATTCCCTTGAAGTTCAGAGGAACTAGAGGAGAATTTTCAGATATTCTCCAGAAATGGAAAAGGAAATAATTGTCCCTCATTCAATTTTCCTGTTTCTGTCTTCTGGAAGGAGTGCGAGTCCATATTGTCTGACACAAATCGTCCAATGCAGGAGTACCCTTGCAGTTTGACACATTTTCAAAACCTTACAGTCAGATCCGCTCACAAAGCAAGTGTCACTTCACCTAAAACATGCAAGAATTGGATGCATTCATAGGCAAATTTTGTCTTAGATAGCAATCAAAATATTTAACTTTTTTATAAGTTGAGAGTGCACTCAAAATAACTTCAGTGTTTTCTCCTCCCCATACACTCATTTGTAGTCTCCCTAGGAAGACACTTACCAGTATTTCTAACCTAAATGATCATTCCCCCTCGCAAATATACCTTGTTACAAACAGGGTGATCCTATCTGGGTTAAAACACTTATAAACCAACAATTAAATCACTGCATATTACCTTTCCCAAAAGACTTTCTTCCTTTTTTGACATTGCACAAATACTCTTTTTCTTTATCTCATCAGAAATCTTAATACCTTTACACTGGGTATTTTTCTTGATTACTGAGCGTACCCTCTTCCTTTGAATGCTCCCTGAGGGGAGGAAAAAAAAAAGCCACCATCCACTTTTCAAACTGCTTTCTATATTACAGTATAAACACAGAAAAACTGAGGGCAATGGACAGAGGATTTGTATCATTCAAATCACTGATGTTCCTCCTCAAATAGGCTGCAGCAGTTTGAGCTTGAAATACAGCCGGGACATAGTATTTTGTGCAAAAAAGAAACAGAAATTAGAAACTCAGGCAAAAGTGTGGAGAGGGGGATGAGGGGGACTGAAACAAGATCAAGTTGATGCTATTAATTTTCTCACTACGTGACTTTATTGGAGATACTTATTGAGAGCTATTTTTCCTTCTCCCCTTTTTTTTTTTTTTTTTCCAGTTACAACAACAGGCTCTCTACCTCCAGACAAGCGAATAAAAGACAATGCTTTTTTTTTCTGCTGAAATAACACTGAGTTATGCCTGAAGGCTTTTCCTACCCTATTTTGGGCCACTGCCTCTCATCTTTCTTTTACTTAAGAGTTTTTTTGACGTATCACAGAAAGTCGATTCCTGGGATTAGAGATTCTTTAAACCTTACCAGTGGAGAAGTCAGCCTCAGAGGCATGTCAGAACTATCACCATTTTAGATACACTCTTTCTTAATACCAGCAAAAGAAATGTCTCTCCTCCTACTCCTCTTCTTATTAAAATGAAAAATGACATAGAGGAAATTATTTTTTAGTGCTTTTAATGAGGTAAGACTTTGTAGTCAAGGAAGAACCTTGTACCTGCAACTTAAAGATCGTACTTATTTTGCCAGAAAGATCAGTATTCCTGACTCATTACTTGATCATGATGCGGTAAAAAAAATTTAACAAGTATTTTATGACTGTATAAAAGTTGTTTTGCACCACAACCAAGCAGAACAGGGTAGTTCTGTTTTACTCCACTGATCGTCACTCAAGGAGTAGCACCAGCAGTTATTGAAATAACTGATCGGTCTGGAATTGAATCTACACCTCCTAACAACATAAAAGCCAATGCGATGAAAATGAGTAAGCTAGTAAGGACATTGGCCTCCAAGAAAGTTTCTACCAATTTGGAAATGTAACTGAGCTACCATTACAATGCAAAAGGTGAAAAACTTGCTTACCTTTTTCAATATAGAATATTAAGACATAGAGTGCTCTTACGCAGTCAAACACAAGAAAAAGGTAATTAGAACTGCATATAATAAATATCTTTCAAATAACTGAAAAAAACCCAATTGAATTATCTACCTACACTTTAATTTTATATGAACAGTAACATTCTCAGCACTCAGCAACAGAAGAGGGTAATTAGGAAATTCAGTGTCTGTTCCATCCTAGCAAGTTTCCCCCTAAAGCAAGTACTCTGTTCTTCATACCAATGAAATAGGAACTACTCAACACAGTAAAAAGTGTGAAAAGATACATCATGAGCAGTTCAAAGACTGAAGAGAGAAAAAAATATTCCGAATTTAGAAAATGGTAACTAAAATGTATGACAAAATAGTGTTTATTTATTTCAACTCGGTAAACTATTAAACTTTTTGAGAGACTAAAGCCATCACCGGCATCTTTGACAAGAAGTGTTTTTCTCAGATCTATTCCCTTATGCATAAACACAGCATCACTGAAATGTAAATTAAAAACAAAGTTTACAGCCAGCTGCAATACAAAATAAAAGCAGGGTTGGGAAAACTGCTTTGGTTTTGCCTCAGACCTCGGAACCAATCTGTAACCATTTTAGTCACTCCTCTATTGTTTCAAAGTTGCTTTGATGTATTTTATGCAAAAGTGTTAACAACTGAAGATATGAAATACTCGTTAAGCCCTCTTAGGGTTAATGCTGTATCACAGACATGAATAAAGATCCTCATTCAATACAGTCCTTGTAACTGCAAGACCTAAATCCAACAACTCCTTCTGCCTAGGAAGGCCTAAATCACACTTGGTAAGTTAGTTGCTGGTGCTTGAAAACAATTTATCCTGGCCTGTGGGTTCAGAATAGGCCACTACATTGCATGATGTTAGGCAAAATGATTATTAACAAAATGATACAAATATTCCCATAGCATATGTTGGTTAAAAGGCAGAGACTTTCAAATAATAAACTACAACAATTTGTCCAGCAGAGAAAGAGTTCACGTAAAGGGCATGTTTTTGGAAGAGTAGACATACTAATCTCATATTTCTCTAGGGGGGGAAAAAAAAATAAATTCTGGAATTAGTTTATAACTGTATTTTTCTTGCCATTCTTAGACTCACACAATGTATTCAGCAACATCATTTCATCATTTCACAAAATATTTCAACTGCTATTTCTGCCTGACTCTTTACACACACCTCTGGCAGTCTTTCTGTCTTTTGTACTCTTCATGGGAGCAACCAACCCAGCAAAACCTTCTTTTTTTAGGTCTATATAATGGGGGGGGGGATTTAAGATTGGAATGAACTTTTCATTCTAGATTTTGTTCTACGTTTTAGGCTCACCTTTTATAGGATGGGAATGGCAGTTTTCTTACCCTTACCATGGTACATTTGATTCAGGTAACACTTTTCTATTGACATAGTCCTTACTTTTGCAGGTTACATCTAAGGAACTCGGCTGAAGAGGATGATCTCCAGTGTGCAAGCCATATAAAGTCTCCTCCTCTGTTGAAGTATTCTTTATTTTACTCAGCTTTTCTACTTGCTTTTGATTACTTGGGGCCATGGATTTTTTTTCTCTCAAACGCTGAGGCAAGTGGTCCATCTTTCGTGCCCTACAACAAAGAATTGGATTTTAAAAGCAAATACATGGAGTAACTCTTATCCGAAGTCTTTATTTTTTTATGGTTTTGCAAATGCAGAGTGTTGTTTAAAGCATTTATGATGGCAGTTTATTAAATCCTATTTTAACTCTCTCTTCTTCTTTCAGAGCAGGAAACGCACTGTCATCAGCTTGTCATCCCTAACAAAGCAGGAGTGTTCCCCACATTAGAGTTGGAAATGACGGTGGACAGAACACTAAACAAAACCCAGAGCTAGCATTAGCAGCGCCCAGCGCTGGTTTTTCAGATTTCTCAGTCCCTCTCAGGTCAGCATAGAACACCCACGTGCTGTGCTGGAAAATCTTTGTTCATAGTAAAGATAAATATGTGATTCGTTGAAACTTACAGCTGCCCTGGTTCCCTTGCTTCCATTTAACTTCAGCTAATTAAAAATACTCTTAACTGGGTTTATCTATCATCTCAATTTCAAAGGTAAATAGGCACCTGCTTCCCATCTTCTGAAGCCCCTAGCACTGCCGTCCAGCTAGAGCCAATTCTGTTTTCCACACGATTCAACACAAAATGACAGAAGTTAGGAAGAGAAAGATAAACATTCAGAGCTGCTTGGTGTTCACTGGCTCAGCCCCCAGCCCATGGTATGACAAATGATACCTCTATTATCCCTGGCAACCATTTGTCAAAAATCTCCACACCAGCTGAAATTCCACAACCACCCCAACAGATGTTTCAGTCTTCACAAGTTTACGCTTCACAAGTAACTGGCACTTCAAGTCTGTTACTCGTCACCCTGTCCTCCAGGACCATTAAGTTATTCCCTCCATTGGCACAGAAGGCCCCTTATATAACTGAAGATTAGTGTTTCATCCAGTCTTGCATTTTCTAATGTATTCAGTATTTTCTTTTAGGTCATATTTTCCAGGTGCTTCTAAATATTCTCATTTTTCTCTTCTGGATGTGTGCCACTTGCAGCGCGTTCTCTTGAAATGCCGTGAACACACTATATCACGTAACAGCAAGACGAAAAAATCCAAATTTTCCTCTATTCTACAGGTTTCAGATTTTCCATCGCCTGCTATACTCACACTGGTTTTGCAAATTGCAAAAAAGTAGAGATACCAACCTCCTCAGACAACTAAAACGGATCGGCTTTTGGCCTCAGAGCCAGAGGATTCTGAACAAGACCGCACCTACGCTGCAAAACAAGTTCATTGAGATCTTTTCTAGACCCCATCCAGTCCATTTTGGGGGAAGATGAGTCCACTTATAGCCTTCCAGAAGCAGCAAGATGGAGTCAACGTGTCAGAAGGCTTAAATGCCTGATACCAAGTGGTTAAAAGAAGGATGGTGGACTAGTGGACCTCCTGAGGACATTCCAATCTGAATTATTCTATGATTATATTCTATATAATCATATTCTATATGCTTAGGTCCTATTCTATGTTCCTCTAGTTGGTGATAAAATCCACACACCTAGACCAGGCTGCTCAGAGCTCCACCCAGTCTGATCTTACTTCCAGGGATGAGGTGTCCACAACTTCCCTGGGCAACCTGTTCTAGTGTCTCACCACCCTCAGAGTAAAGAACTTCTTCCTAATGTCTACTCTAAATCTACCCTGCTCTAGCTGAAAACCATTGCCCTTTGTCCTGTCACCACACACCCTTATAAAATGTCCCTCTCCAGGTTTTCTGTAGGCCCCCTTCAGGTACTGGAAGGCCACTCGCTATAAGATCTCCCTGAAGCCTTCTCTTCTCCAGGCTGAACAACCTCAGCTCCCTCAGCCTGTCCTCATAGGAGAGGTGCTGCAGATCTTTGATTGTCTTTGTGGCCTCCTCTGGACCTTCTCCAAAAGATCCACGTCCTTCTTGAAGATCCCCCCCTTCTGGGGACTCCAGAGCTGGATGCACTACTCCAGGTGGGGACTCAACAAGAGCAGAGCAGAGGGGCAGAATCACTTCCCTTGACCTGCTGGCCACGCTTCTTTTGAGGCAGCCCAGGACAGGGTTGGCTGTTTGAGCTGCCCGCGCACATTGTTGGCTCATGTTCAGCGCTTCATCAACCAGCACCTCCAAGTCCTTTTCTGCAGGGCTACTCTCAATCCACTCATCACCCAGCCTGTATTTGTGCTTGGGATTGCTCCGACCCAGGTGCAGGACCTTGCACTTGGCCTTGTTGAACTTCCTAAGGTTGGCATGGGCCCACCTCTCCAGCCTGTCCAGGTCCCTCTGGATGCCATCCCTTCCCTCCAGCGTGTCAACCACACTACAGAGCTTGGTGTTGTCAGCAGACTTGCCGAGGGTGCACTTGATCCCACTGCCCATGTTACCAACAAAGGTGTTCAACAGCACCGGTCCCAGTGCTGATCCCTGAGGGACTCCACTCGTCACAGGTCTCCATTTGGACATAGAGCCATTGATTGCAACTCTTTGAGGGCAGCCATCCAGCCAATTCCTTATGCACTGAGTGGTCCATTAAATCCATGTCCTTTCAGTTTGGAGAGCAGGCTGTCATGCAGGACAGCATCAAATGCTTTGCAGAGGTCCAGGAAGATGATGTCATTTGCTCTTCCATTTTCCACCGATGCCGTGACCCCATCATAGAAAGCCACCAAGTTTGTTAGGCAGGATTTGCCCTCGGTGAAGCCATGCTGGTTGCTACCAACCACCTCCTCGTTCTCCATGTGCCCTAGCAGAGTCTTCAGCACGATCTGCTCCACGTTAACACACTTCTTCTACAACTGCAAATAACATCACAGCATTTCAGCCCATCACCCTCCCTAGCCTTGCGCTCCCTGCACTCCTTCATTTTTTTCCTTTCTGCTATGTAGCCAACAAGAGTTGATCAGTCGCTGATGCAAATAACACAGCTTCTGACAAAGAAAAGCAATCTAACTGGATTGTACACTTTTTTTCCTCTTTGACAGCTTTCTCCCCATGCTGCTGTCAGCATTTCACCAGCTTTCCAGCAGTGAGAGACTCCTGTCATCTCAGCCTGTATCTGAAATTCACATTTCAAGATCCTTATTTCAGTTACAGGTGGGTTATTTTTTTTTTTTTTTTTTATGAAAATCGCATATTACACTTACATACTAGCACATTATTCAGTTTCCATACGGAAATAGCTATGCATCCTCACACCACTGTCACCACATCCACTTTGGAAGTTTGGCAGGAGTCTGCAGCTATAAATTAGATCCCATGCCATTATCTTTGTCGACATCACGGGTCATAGTTCACCATAAAGCGGCAAACACTGCTTCTGCTCCTTGCCCGTGCTCCCCAGATCTCACTGCCCACGGAGTCCTTCGACCCAGCCTCTCGGCAGGACCCAACAGCTGCCAAAATCCCTCACTGGCCCAAGCGAGACGGCCGGGCCGGGAGATACTTCTCCTTTCCCCCTTTGCCCAGGAGGCAAACGGGAGGCAGGGCTGGGGCACGAGAACCGGCCCAGCACCGGCGGAGAGGCGGGCCCGGGAGAAAGGGCCGAGCCCGGGCTCGGCTGCCAGCGCTGCCCTGCGGCGCTGCGGCTGTGACGGGAAACCACGGGCT
>VWZK01008066.1:0-13790 GCA_013396935.1 Baryphthengus martii | reverse complement strand
GCTGCCTCGCCCCCCGCGCCCGGGCCGCGTCCTGACCCCCCCGACTCCCCCGGGCGGCCTCGCCAAGGGCTGGAGACGGCTTCTTGAATTAGTTCTCCGGATGGCGGTGCCCCCGTTGCCTGTCGTGGGCAGCAGTGTGGCGAGGGCGCTCGGGCGGCAGTGCAGGCAGCGGCACTGGCACGTCCTGCGGGAGGCAGGCGTTATATGGGGCCTCAGAGAAGAACAACCAAGGACATCAGCTGTGACTGGCACCCTGGAGGAGTGCAGAGATCAGCGGCCCCCAGTTCAGAGGGGTTCTACAGAGAGATGGGCTGAGATCTGACCTTACAGGGAAGGAAGCCTCAAAGCTCATGGAAAAGACGCTAGGAGACATCTGTCCCTCAGCCACTAGGGACCACCAGAGACCACGGAAGATCTCCGGGGCAGCCCCTTGGAGATCCATGCCGCATGCCTATTAACTATGTGTGTAAGATAATTAGTTCCCAGAAACAGAATGAATATGTGTGATCTTTCTGGAAAAACCAACGCCTCTGTATGTCTGGGAGGGATATAAGCTTGGACGGGTGCCAGGTGCAGCATGCACGAGAGGGGGAACTGTCCCCCGTGCATCCGGCGCCGCAATGAGGACATGCCTGCTTTCTAACGCTAACTTGAGTGTTAGAGAGCTCTTCATTTACCAGAGTTTTGGTAACACACCCAAGGGGGTGGCTGAATCACTGCACGGGGGACGCCTACTCCACACTGTCACAAACTGGCAGCAAAATGGAGTATCCTTGCACTTCTGTGTGTGTCGTGGAGGCTCATCCCGACCCAGGCCAGCCCTCACTTTGCTCACCTGAGGGAGCAGGGATGTGGGCCGGCAGTTCGTCTGTGTGCAGGACCAAGCTCATCCCCGTTTCACAGTTTATGCTCCTGCTGTGTCGTCTGAGAGAGGGGACCCAACACTTGGAAGGACGTTTTTCGAGGTACTTCTACACTAGAGGAGGAATTAGTGGAATACAACTTTCTGATGACAAATGCCAGTGGTAGGAGTGATTCTTTCCTCAGTAATTGTTCTGCTAGAAATGAGTGATACTAAAAGGCTGAAGTGGATATGAAAGGTAGTGTTTTTCTTGATGCATATGACAAGGCAGAATACATTTTTTTTCATATGCTTTCTGTTTTCTCTTGAAGTAATGTTTATTGCTCCTTGGAAATAAATATAAGCAATTGTTATAATACTGACTTTCAGTTCAAGTTGGGCATTTCTTATTCTAGTGCAGCAAATACAGTTTGTCCTGTGCAGCTCACTGTAGTAAGTATAACTCTCTCCTTGTATGCAGGAGAGTCTTGTGTTTAAGACACTCACCCCCCCTCCTTACCTGAAAAATTAGGACTGCCCGATCCTCTCATTCCTTCAGCATTGCCCTTGATAGCCCCAGTCATTTCACATTGGTTTTGATTTATCTGCTCTTTGAGGTGGCAGAATGCATTAGCTTTCAGGGTTTGCACTTCAAGTAGTATTTTGTATGTTCATCACAGTGAGGAAGAGTACAGAGCCATACAAAACTGTGGCAAATTCCAAGACTTCGAAATTTTGCAGAAAAGGACCTTGGGGTCATGGTGAAGAAATTGAACAGTAGTCAGCAGCGTGCCCTTTGCAACAAAGAAGGTTTATGGCGCTGGGCTGTGTTAGCGAGAATGTAGCCAATGGATCAAGGGAAGTGATTCCTGTCTTCTGTTTGACACTTGTGTACTACATCTGCAGGACTGTGTCCACTTTGGGCTTGCCAGGGCAAGAAAGAGATTGACATAATCAAGTCCTACAAAGGGCTACCAGGATGATTACAGGGCTGGAGCAGAGGATGTGCAAGGAGACTGCCACGGTTTAGGGTCAGGGCAGCCCCCTAGACCTATAGCAGACCCTCTGTTAACCCCCCTCCCTCCCTGAAGGGGAAGTGAAAAGGAATAAGGGAGAGAGACTTATCGATTAGAAAAGGAAACTAGAACAGCTTTAGTGAAAATGGAAAATAATAAGAATAAAATGGAATATATACAAATATATACAAAATCAGTATCGAACCCAATCCCCCCTGATGGCAAGTACGTCACCATCACCACTGATGCTGTGGAGCAGGCACAGGGAAGGTCCCAGACTGGGCCCAGCAGCAGACGGGAATGATACGCAGGAGCTGGATTCTGGTACTGGATTCAGGAACACACAGATCAGGATGAAAGGCAGAATGGACAGAGTCCTCCTTGGATTCCAGCCGTTGAAGAAGCAAGGAAGAATCCGAGCAAGGGCCCAGAGCAAGAGCCCCTAAGCCGAGGGCAACCGAGCAGGAGCCCAGAGCAACCCAACATGACGTGTATGGGATGGAATAGCTCATTGGTCAGTTTAGGGTCATCTGTCCTGTCTGCTCCCCCTGCAGCTGCAGCCTTTTACTTTCTGCGCCCCCCAACATGGTACACAAGATCCAGCAGTGGCCTTGGTCTGCACACCAACCCTTGGTACTAACTCTAAACATCAAGCGTTATCACTGCTAGAAGCAGGCACTGCCTGTGAAAATGCTGCTGACTTCAAAAAGTGCAGTTAGTTAAAGGAACTGAGCTCAAATGTGAAAACACTGAACAGAATTGTTCTGTTCTAACTCAAACCAGGACAGAGCCGCTGAGGACAATCGGTTTGTTTGACACAGCCCTGAGCAAACTGACCTAGATGGACCCACTTTCAGTGGGGGTTCCCACTTGAGCAGGGGATGCTCCCAACCCAAATAATTTCATGTCTCTCTGATTCTGTGCTTTCACTTCTTGACATACTGCAGGCCACACCGTGTCAGAAGGAGTGCAGAGGAGAGAATTTTCAGGGGGATTTGTTCAAGGACTTGGAAGATACTTTTAAGTCCCCAAGGGTACAGGGTGAAAGGATTTGCTGGTTGGCTTCAGGGAAGTGTGAGTCCTGGAAGTTTTCAGACTGTAGCTGCTTACTGTCTGCTTGAGCGAGTGCAAGCGTTGGGATCTCAGACCCAGAGTGCCTGTCTCAGGAGAAGTTGAAGCAGTGGAAAAGCTCCAGCTGTCCTCAACTGATTCCAGGCATGGAAAATGCTCTGTGTGAAATCCCAAGGTAAGGCAGCCCATCTCTGTAACGTACTGTTATCTTCATTACCTGAAGATGTATTCAACGAGCAGAAAATAGCTGTGACGTATAGTTAAAATATGAAAAAAAACATTGATTTTTTTCATAAAAGCCGAATGTTGCTTTGTCAATGTGTACAATTACTGGCCCATCTGTTTCCTCCGAGTACTGTTGGTATTTGTTTCCCTGGATGACGGACCGTATAGAACGGTTTATTTCGGCAGCAGTGCCAGTGTATGCTGGTTAGGTGTTCCTCAGAGTATAGCCTCAAATCTGGAACATAGGAAAAATCAGAGATCTTCTGGCACAGGGCAGATAGAACATTTGTTAGAAGGAACCTAGAACTCAGGGCTTTTTTCTTCCTTTTGTTTTTCTGAGATAAAAATTAGTGACTGAAAGAAGTATGATTCGTATTGTAGGCTGGCTTTGAAGAAATAGAAAAGCAGGTGTCTCTTTCCTGTATTAGTTCTTCCCATACCGTATAAAACCCATCAGTTTGTTTTTCTTCATAGAATCACAGAACTGCTATGGTTGGAGAAGACCTTTAAGATTGTTGTGTCCTATCATTATCTAACTCTACCAAGACCGCTACTACACTATATCCTTGAGTGCCATATCTAGATGGCTTTTAAATACATCCAGGGATGGAAATTCATGGGCAGCCTGTTCTGGTTTTTGATAACCCTTTTGGTATAGAAGTTTTTCCTAATGTTCACCCTCAACCTCCTCTGGCATAACTTGATGCCATTTGCCCTTGTCCTATCAGTTGTGACTTGGGAGAAGAGACCAACACCCACCTCTCTACAACCTCCTCTCAGGTAGTTGTAGAGAGTCATAAGGTCTCCCCTCAGCCTCCTTTTCTTCAGACTAATCAAGCCCAGCTCCCTCAGCCGCTCTTCATAGGATGTATTCTCAAGACCCTTCACCAGCTTTGTTGCCCTTCTCTGTACCCGCTCCAGCACCTCGATGTCTTTCTTATACCGTGGTGCCCAAACCTGAACACCATGCTCAAGGTGTGGCCTCACCAGTGCTGAGTAGAGTGAAACAATCACTTCTTCAGTCCTACTGGCCACACTATTTCTGATGCAGACCAGGATGCAGTTGGCCTTCATGGCCACTTAGGCCCACTGCTGGCTGATGGTCAGCTGTGTGTCGATCATCACCCACAGGTCATTTTCTGCCGAGCAGCTTTCCAGATACTCTTCCCCAAGCCTGTAGTGTTGCCTGGGGTTGTTGTGGCCCAAGGGCAGGACTTGGCACTTGGCTGTGGTGCAGCCCATATGATTGGCCTCAGCCCATTGCTCCAGCCTGTCCAGGTTGGTCTAAAGAGCCTTCCTACACTCAAGCAGATCAACACTCCCATCTAACTTGTTATCCTCTGCAAACTTACTGAGGGTGCTCTCAAACTTCTCATCAACATCATTCACAAAGACATTTCACAGGAGTGGGCCCAGCACTGAGCCCTGGGGAACACCACTTGTGACCAGTCACCAACTGGATTTATCTCCACCACCACTCTCTGGGCCTGGCCGTCCAGCCAGTGTTTGATCCAGCAAAGTGTGTGCCCACCCAGGCCTAGGGCAGCCAGTTTTTTATGAGGATGCTGTGGGGAACAGTATCAAAGGCTTTGCTGAAGTCCTGGGAAACAACGTCCACAGCCTTCCCCTCATCCACCAAGTGGGTCACCTTGTCATAGAAGCAGATGAAGTTCGTTAAGCAGGGGCTGTCCTTCATGAACCCGTGCTGACTGGACCTGATCACCTGGTTGTCCTGTAAATGGTGTGTTATGGCACCCAAGATGATATGTTCCCTGACCTTCCCTGACACCGAGGTCAGACTGACAGGTCTGTAGTTCCCTGGATCCACCTTCCAGCCCTTCTTGTAGATGGGAGTCACATTTGCTAATCTCCAGTCCATTGGGACCTTCCCAGTCAGCCAGGACTGCTGATAAATCAGGAGGAGCGGCTTGGTGAGGACATCCACCAGCTCCTGCAGCACTCTTGAGTGTAAGCCACCTGGCCCCATAGACTTGTGTGTGTCTAGGTGGTGCAGCAGGTCACTAACCATTTCCTCATGAATTATGGAGGCCTCCTTCTGTTCCCCATCCCTGTCTTCCAGCTCGAGGGTCTGACTACCCAGCAAACAGCTAGTCCTACTGTTAAAGACTGGAGCAAATTCTTACTACAATGAAGTTCAATTTTAGAACAGTTTCCCTGTATCAAGGACAACAAATGTTTGAGATTGTCCAAAGGTTTCTTCTTCAGCCTTTCCTTTGGGCTCTCTCTTCTAAACGTAATCAGCCTCATCTGTTTCAAATCTGATCAAGCTATCATATAGCATCCTTTGCCACTTTTTTCTGTAACAATCAGTTAGCTTTTCCACTCTTAGATTTTAGCATTATCACTACATGAAATGCTGCTTAAATGTTACTGTATCACCGATCACTAGATATTTAATGTAATAAATTAAGGTAATCATGGTGACTAACAGCTAAAGGATATTTAGTACTTATTATAAGAATATTGTCGCTGTATTAAGCCTAGTGAACATTTTATGATTTATTAAAGCATTTGTTCTTGCAGTAAGAAAGCAGGCTCCTGAAATGCCTGATGGTATTTGCATAACAGCGAAGTCTAAAACTGGGAGCACTGACATATTTTATTAACGGTTTAGTAGTGCGTTAAAACTTGAAATGCACTAATGTGTTGGGCCAACAATTGTTTTGGAAACAGGATTATTTTGGGTACCTCTCTTATCTTTACAGCAGTTTTTCAGATGGTCCTCTCTGTGCAATCTGAGTCTTCCTAATAAACAAGAATGACGGCCGTGTTACAAATCCGCATTAAGAAAGGAGCCTTGTTTTTATCTGTCTGTCCTGGTTTTGTTCAGGCTTCAGGAGATGCCCCTTTACATAACTGTGTGTGAGGAGCTGAGAGTAAATAAGAATAAATAAGAGTTTGTTAAAGTTGTTCATCCTAATCATTCTGGCTCCAAAGATGAGGAAAAGCCTGACTAAATTTGGAGGAGTTTCTGCTAACATCAAGCTCTTGATGTTAGCGTGTTGTCACTTTTAATTTTGATACTTTTGTGTTGACCATATTGTAGAGGAGTTGGGAGAGCCAGGTGCAGGAGGTCTGGCTCATTTTCCTTAGAATTCCATGAGAAGCAGGACTTGGACAAAATTACTCTTACAGGCCAAGCTTTGCAGTTGTGGGTTTTTTTTGCAGGGAGGAGGGACAGGGGTTAAGTTTCAGAAGAACATAGTGTCACTTGATGCTGCTTTTTGACTTTCAAGAGTTAGGAGTTTGTTGCTCTTTTAAAATTTTAAGAATGTTTCATTTTCTGAAATGATGCCATTCATTTTCAATAGCAGCATTAATTTTATGAATCTCTTCGTATATATATAAATGTATAAAGCTATTACTGAACATTAGAATGGTAATTTATCATCATAGAATCATAGAATGCCAGGCTGGAAGGGACCTCAAGGATCATCTAGTTCAACTTTTCAAGGTGAAAAAATTAGTTTAAATGAGATGGTCCAGCACCCTGTCAAGCTGAATCTTAAAACTGCCCAATGTAGAGGAATCCGCCACTTCCTTTGGGAGGTTATTCCAGTGTCTAATTGTTCTCGTGGTGAAAAATTTTCTTCTGGATTACAATCGGAATCTCTCCAGGAGTAACTTGTGCCCATTACCCCTTTTCTTTCCCATGTGACTCCTTGTAAAAAAGGAGTCTTCATCTTCTTGATAGCCACCTTTTATGTACTGGTAGATTTAATAAAGTCTCCCCTCAGCCTTCTCTTCCCAAGGCTGAACAAACCCAGTTTGCTCAGCCATTCTTCATATGGCAGGTCTTCTAGTCCTCTGAGCATCCTCCTGACCCTTCTCTGGCCCCTTTCCAACCTGTCCACACCTGAACGCAGTACTCAAGGTGTGGTCTGACTAGCACTGAGAAGAGTGGGATAATAACTCCTTTATCTCTGCTGGTGATGCCCTTGTTGATGCAGCCCAGCATCCTGTTGGCTTTCCCTGCCACTGCAGCACACTGCTCACTCATGTTGAGCTTGTTGTTCACCAAGGCCCACAGGTCCCTTCCCACAGGGCTGCTCTCCAGCCAGGTGGACCCCAATCTGAGCTGCATTGCTGGGTTTTGTATTCCCAGGTGCAAGATCTTGCACTTGTCCCCATTTAACTTTATAAGGTTCCTGCTAGCCCATTCCTCTAGCCTGTCCAGATCTTCCTGGAGGGTGGCTCTCCCTTCAGGAGTGTCAGCTTCTCCACTCATTTTTGTATCGTCTACAAACTGTCCGCTGCTCGCCCTACATCAACACAGTGGGTTACTTTGTTGTAGAAGGTGATCAGGTTTGTCAAGCACAATTTGCTCCTGGTGAATTCATGTTGGCTTTTCCTAATCACATCCTTCTGTTTACTAGTGGTAGTCCCCATGAGGATTTGCTCCATAACCTTCCCAGGGATTGAAGTGAGGCTATAATCACCTGGGTCCTCCTTGAGATCCTTCTTGTAGATAGGGGCGATATTAGCTTTCTTCCAGCCTTCAGCCACATCTCCCGATCTTCACAACTTCTCAAAGATCATGGAGAGTGGCCTCTCAATGACATCGGCCAGCTTTCTTAACACCCTCAGGTGGATGGCATCCGGGCCCATCCGTTTGTACGGGTCAAGCTCCTGTAATAGTTGACACATTAACTCTTTCTCCCCTGACAGTGGGTCTGTGTCTGCATCAAACTGCGTTTTTGTTCCCATGGCCTGGGACCCAACAGTGCTGGTAAGGACAGAGGTAAAGTTGCTGAGGACCTCTGCCTTTTCAGCATTGTTGGTGACTTGTTCACCTTTCCTGTTTAATGGTGGACCAAGATTCTTCTGTTTCTGCTTGTTGTTAGCATATCTGAAACAACATTTCTTGAAGTTTCTGACATCTGTGACCAATTGCAGTTCAAGCTGAGCTTTTGCTTTCCTAACTGCATCTCTGCATATCCTTGTCATTTTCAACAGGTAATGTTCCACTTTTCCATCTCTGCTACGTCTCCCTTTTGGTTCTGAGCAGACCCAGAAGCTCTAAATTAAGCCAAGGGGGTCTCTTGCTCTGCCTACTGCCTTTGCCTTTAGAGGGGATGAACTGGTTTTGTGTATCCAGGAGAGTGATCTTGAAAAACTCCCAGCACTCACTAGCTCCTTTATCCTCCATGGAAGTTCCCACGAGAGTCCTTCAAGCTGAGCCCTTAGGAAGCTGAAGTTTGCTCTTTTAAAGTCTAAAACCTTTGTCTTGGAACTAACCTTCAGCGTGCTCAGCAGTATCCCACACTCCACGATGTTGTGATCACTGCAGCCAAGGCTGTCACTAACCAAGATACTACAGAATATGTTTTCTTGGTTAGTGAGCAACAAGTCCAACAATGCCCCTTTCCTGGTTGGCACATCGATCGTTTGTATGAGAAAGGAGTCCTCTGGGCTTTCCAGGAACTGGATGGATAACGGTTGAATTGCTGTGTTGTTCTTCCAGCAAATGTCTGGGCAGTTAAAGTCTCCCGTAAGAACCAGGTTTTGTTGACCAGAAACTTGCTTAATTGACCCAAATATGATTTCATTGGTCTCGCTGTCATGGTTTGAGGGTCAGTAACAGATACCTACTGTAAGGTCTCCCTTGGAGATGACCCCTCTGATTTTGACCCAGAGGCATTCAATAGGGCTTCCACAATTACCATAATTGACTTCTGTGCATTCAAGCTTCTCCTTAATATAGAGTATGACTCCTTCTGTTTCTGCTTCCTGCTCAGAAGGAGCTTATTGTCCCACTATTAAACAAGAGAGTGGAGCGAGTCATCAATGGCGCTGGAAAGGCAGAGGTCCTCAACACCTTCTTTACCTCTGTCTTTACCAACGCGGTTGGGTCCCAGGCCATGAGGACAAAAGCCCAGATTGATGCAGATGCCGACCCACCGTCAGCGAAGGAAGAGTTGGTGTGTCAGCTTCTACAAGAACTTGACCCGTATGAATCGATGAGCCCAGATGCCATCCGCCCAAGGGTGTTGAGAGCTGGCTGATGTCATTGCAAGGCTGCTTTCCATAATCTTTGAGAAGTTGTGGAGATCGGGAGATGTGCCCGAAGATTGGAAGAGGGCTAATGTCACTCCTATCCACAAGAAGGGTCCCAGGGTGGACTTGGGTAATTACAGACCCATCAGTCTCATGCCAATCCCTGGGAAGGTTATGGAGCGGGCCCTCCTGGGAACTATTACAAGAAAACTGGAGCCTGTGATTGAGAGAAGCCAGCACAGATTCACCAGGGGCAGATCACGCTTAACAAACCTGATCGCCTTCTATGACAAAGTGACCTGACTGGTTGATGCAGGGTGAGCAGTGGATATAGTGTACCTGGACTTCTCCAAGGCTTTTGACATGGTCCCCCACAGCATCCTCCTTGAAAAACCGACATGTTATGGTCTTGACAGGTGGCCTGTGTGGTGGGTGGGGAACTGGCTGATGGGCCTCACCTAGAGGGTGGTGGCAAATGGTTTATTTTCAAAATGGCAACTGATCCCAAGTGGGGTTTCCCAGGGATTGGTGTCAGGCCCAGTGCTTTTCAGTGTCTTCATAAATGACTCATGCTGGGGTTAAGGGCACCCTGATGAAGTTTGCTGACAACACAAAAATAAGTGGGGTGGTTGACAGTCCAGAAGGGAGAGTCACCCTCCAGGAAGATCTGAACAGGCTGGAGGAGTGGGCTAGCAGGAACCTTATAAAGTTAAATGGGGATAAGTGTAGGGTCTTGCACCTGGGAACACATAACCCAGCAATGCAGCTCAGATTGGGGTCCACCTGGCTGGTGAGCAGCCCTGTGGAGAGGTACCTGGGGGTCTCGGTGGAGAGCAGGCTCAGTGTGAGTGAGCAGTGCACGGCAGTGGGAAGGAAGGCCAGCAGAATGCTGGGCTGCATTAACAGGGGCATCACCAGCGGGGACAGGGAAGTCATTGTCCTGCTCTACTCAGTGCTGGTCAGGCCACACCTCGAGTACTGTGTTTCGTTTTGGTCTCCGCTATACAAAAAAGATGTGGACAGACTGAAGAGAATCTAGAGAAGGGCAACGAGGATGATCAGGGGATTGGAAGACCTGCCGTATGAAGATAGGCTGAGATGTCTGGGCTTGTTCAGCCTTGAGAAGAGAAGGCTTGGGGGAGACCTTATTACCATGTACCAAGAGGTGGCTACCAAGAGGAAGGAGACTTCCTTTTTACAAGGAATCACATGGAGAAAACAAGAGGGAATGGCTGCAAGTTGCTCCAGGGGAGATTCCACTTGGATTCCAGAAGAAAATTGTTTACAATGAGAATAATCAAACATTGGAATAGTCTCCCAAGGGAAGCGGTGGTCTCCCCTGCACTGGGCAGTTTTAAGACAAATCTTGACAGGGTGCTAGGCCATCTCATTTGAACTTTTTACTTACAAGGTTGGACCAGACAATCCTAGAAGTCCCCTCCAGCCTGGCATTCTATGATTCTGTGACCCTATGATTTTACCCTGCCTGTCTTTATGAACTACCCTATAGCCGTCTATCACAATCCCCCAGTCGTGTGAGTTAACCCACCATGTTTTGGTTATTCCTGTGGTATCATAACTTTCTGACTGGCCGTGGAGCTCCAGATCCTCCTGCTTGTTTCCCAGAGTGCGTGTGTTAGTGTACACACACTTTAGGTGGCTAGTCATTTGATTCTCGTTTAAGGATACAGCTGAGGCACGTTTTACACTACTCTGGTTGTCCTGATTTATTCCCCAATTGGCTGCAGTGGTGATGGTGGTGTGGGCATTGCCATTTAGGATCCCTCCCCCCTAGTCCTTGACAAGTTTGAGGGCCTCCTGGCCCTCACCAGGTTGGCCAGCCTGCTGCCGAAGATTCCCCTGCCTCTTTTAGACAGGTGGATTCCATCCCTCACTAGCAGGTTGTAGTCCTCATAGAAGGTCCCGTTATCATAAAAGTCAAAACCCTCGTGGCGACACTAGCTGAGTAGCCAGAAGTTGATTTGCATTATGTGTCTGTTTCTGTCTGTCATCAATCTTTAAACTGGTAATACGGAAGAAAAGATAACTTGATCATCAAAATTGTTCACTTTCTCCCCCAGGGCCTTACAGTCTTTCATGATTCTGCCTAGGTTTGGGCTTATGGTGTCATTTGTGTCTACATGAAAGAGTAATAGTGGATAGTAGTGCGTGCTCTTAACAAGCTGTGGCACCCTCTCGGTAACATCACATATCTGAGCTCCGAGAAGGCAGCGTACCTCATGCAACTCCATCAGGTCAGCAGATGGGTGCTTCTGTGCCCTTTATCAGGGAGCACTACAAGCACACATCGTTTCTTTCTGTGATATCTGCCAGGTGCTGTTGGCTCAGTTGCACCTTCTGGGCTTTGCTCATGGGTGTCTACTGTTGTTAAAACTTGGTTTTAGTTGAGATGCTAGAGGGTAGAGACTGTGGTGGAGATCTGCGTTTGCGGGACACCAGGATCGAGGATGCTTTAGCCTCAGTGGTGTCTGTTGCTGGAACTTGATTCTGAAGGCACCTATCGATCTCTGCCTCTGCTCCTCTAATGCTGCACAGCCTAGTCACTGTTTCCTGCAACTCATCCACCTGATGCAACACGTCGTCCACCTGTGCCCACCTTCTGCAGGTACTTACCTTTTCCCCAGGAGAGAGATTAGGGCACTCACTGCAGCTTACTGCCTGAAGTTTCCTCTGTTGTCAGTTCTGTCTGGGTGGATACATCAGATATCACTGGGGCTTTCACTGAAGAAGCAGTGGTTTTGGTCTTGAGGTGAGGACCCACCATTTTGGTAGGGCCAAACTAGCTGCTGCAAGGGCTTCTCTTGCCTGTCAAGCTAGCAGAGCCTCTGTTCCTCCAGGCGCCTTTGCACACACAAAGAGACTATGGACATCTGTCTTCCATTCATAACTAGGCATGGTATTTTATTAGCTCACAAGGAGCTTGTGGAGCTTTTTTGGAAGGCAGATGATTTGAGATTCTCAAATGCAGTCTGCTGTGAGTAATGTTGGTAAATATAGCTGGGGTGAAAGGCTGTTTGGACACTTAAAAAGGTAGTATTTTGCATTCAGAAGTTTTTGTTGGTTTAGCCTTAGGTGAAAAGTAAGAGCGTAGAGGAATGATGGATTATCTTTGTTAACCTGTAATCTTTTGTCTTGATGGCTTTTAACACAAACTCACAGTTAGAAATACAGAGGAGATTGGGATTTATTTCTGTTTTTACCTAAAAGGTCTATAATGTGCATGGTTTTCATTAATCAAAATGATTTATTATGTTTCCAATTTCTCTAGTTGCTCCATCATTGCTCAGACTACAATCTTACATGGTAATTTTCACTTCCCAGGGAAGTGTATTTAGAGCATAAAATGCCATCTATTTTTCCTCAGTGACTATTAAACAAAATCTCCACATACAGAGGAACCCATGTGACTTTAGCTTGGCTATTCCTATGTAAAAAATCACTACAAAATAAACACAACTTTAAGAAAACACACAGTTTCTGCTCTGCTAGGTGTAGTAGAGGTCTGGAAGCTCCTTAGACAAAAGGATTATGGGAAGGCTGGATGAGCAAATGATTACAGAACTGCACACCTCTGGGCTGGCTTGATATCTTCAGGTAAGAAAAAAAATTATTTTCTGACCGTCTGTATTTTAGTTTAAAATACATTAAGTACCCATCCTACATTTTTTTTTTTTTTTCTATTCCTGTAGTCTCTTCCTTCTTCATCACATTGTTTGAATTTAGACACTAGTTTTTACTTTCAGGCTAAATGTAAACAGATAAAATAATTAAGCAGACTTTTTCCCTCAGTTCAGTTCTTTTCCCTCGGTGACTGTTTATTCCTAGGATTATATGGCAAAGGGTTTACATTAGCACTGTTACGTGTGGTCTTGGGCCTTAGCAGGCTGTTATACCAAAGTAGGTTTCTGGGGACTGGGGCCATTTATGTCTACTTGATCTTTTTTAGCATATAACTTTTGTTAGAAGCGAATCTGTTACAGAAAAGTTGCTCAGAAGCTCTGTTGCTATGTGATTAACATCACTGGCACATACAAACGAAAAGAAAAACGTCCTGCCAGTGGAACCTAAACCAATTCATCCTACAAATTCTTCATGTGATTTCCAGCTTTTCTCTAGGAAGGAAAGCTGAGAGGTTGGCATTTTTAGCAAACAGGGAGTGAACACTGGAACAGACCAGATAGAGGTGTTCTAACTCTACCTAAGAAGAAAATGTCTTTAGAAAGGATTTGTAAGCCGCGTTCTGTTGTTCTGAGTAACTCTGCTTGCTAAGCTGACAAGCCAGTATTCGGACTCGTTCAAATTAAGGACGTGATGGACTGACTAGGGAATCAAAGTCTCTAAGAAACAGGCTAGGCTTTGAACATCTGCCAGTTTGCAATATTACTACTGGCCTTGCAAAATAAATTTTGTCTTGCTAAAATTTGTTTTGCAAGGCACAGTCTGTGCTGGTTTTGTTTGGGTTTTTTTTCCTCCTGGATTGAACTACAATACTTTTACTTGCTATTTTGATTTACAAATTTAAATAGAACAAGGAAGAATATTCATATTGTTTCTCTCAGAACTTGTTTCTTTTAGAATCATAGAATAGAATCATAGAA